>OMKZ01022364.1:8254-19109 GCA_900302535.1 Neoniphon sammara | reverse complement strand
CCTTTCTCTTAAGCCTTGGAGAGGCCTGTGGTAGCCATGTGGCTTAGGCTAATGGACAATTAATGGGCTTGCAAACAGCTCGGCTAGCACCTAAGTGCCTGCAGACAAAAGCAGTTTATCATACTATGTCTATACACACACATAGACACACATGCAAACACATACATGAGTATGCTCACACCTACCCAGGCACCAAGAAACAGGCCTGGAGCTTATCGCAGTGTGTACACAGATGCTTGGTTTTAGTACACACTCACCTGGCCAGAGGTGTGTCTGCTGGTGATGGAGTGTATCTTTAGCTTTGGGCATTTGGTACTGATCTAGTGTAATATGAGTAATATACATCTGAGAATACTCCCAGAATGACCCAGACTGAGACAAGATGTTCAATGCCATTTTCACCTCTGTTCATCCACTAGTTTGGTTCCTATGGTTAGCATTTCGTGTTAGCTTAGCATAAAGACTTGAAGTCTACAGGAGTCATTAATGAAAGTTGTTTTAGCCTCTCCTTTTTTTTTTTTTTTTTTTTAAATACGACAGCTTTGGAGTTGCTGCAAGGTTTATTTTTTCACTTTGAAAGAGCTAGGCTAATGACTCCTGTAGACTTCAAGTCTTTATGCTAAGCTAACACAAAATGCTACCCATAGGAACTGAACCAGTGGATATGGTGAAAATGGTATTGAACATCTTGTCTCAGTCTGTGTAAGTCGGCAAAAGGGTATTTTGCCCAAAACGTTGGAGTATTCCTTTAAATAAAACTAAGTGCGTGGTTATTATTTATGCATCTGTCATGTAATTGCAGCTACACTACACAAGGTTTATATGGAAAAATACATTTATCAGAGACGAGCATCCCTTCCCCACTCGTTTAGGCAACCCATTTGTCCAAGTGAAATTCTGGAATCTGTTAGGGAAAGTTTCTCCATGCAGGAGTTAATGGATAAAAACTTATAAAAATACAAACTATCTCCTAAACATCAGTGAGTGAGTGCTCCATCTGAAGAAAGCCAGCCTCACCAACATTAGATCATTTTCCTCTCTTTTATCCTTTGGTGTAAAGCATCACAAATCAGCCGGATTGGTAAACATGAGAGTGTTGTGTGAAGTTTACTGACATCACCTTACAGGATTCATAGCAACACGATGCTGTTTCTGTGTTCTGCTTCTCTGAGCATGCATGCTCTGTTTTTCTGCATCCTCTGTTTTTCTGATGATATTTATAATGAGTTCAGATAAAGGTTAAAAAACAGCTGGATAGATCATGGTGCCGGTGGTTGCTGCCAATTCAAGACAGCTGTAAGGTTAAGGCTCAAATTCAGGATTACAGAACAGACTGGGACCCTTTCACCTTAAAGCTGCACTAGGCGTTTGAGGAGGGGAGGGTTGGTGATTGCTGGGTTACCCACCTGTTGATTTCGGCCTGTTGCTGGAGTTGCTCCTGCACTTTGCGGCAAATCTCACTGGCGGTGTCGTTGACTTTACCGATCTTGGTGAAGAGGGCGGCGATCTTGTCGCTGCGAAGAAAACCTGCTGCCCGTCTCTTCAGCAGGTGACCCAGACAAGCCTCGATGGCAGCTGGGGAAGGAGGAGGACAGGTGGTGGTTATATTGAGATTAAGAATAGAGGGAAGGGATGGAGGGAGAGAGATGAGACGTATAGAGTGTAGTTATGTAAGTATAACAGGAGGAAATGGAGAAGGGGGTGAGAAAACAGATGACTCAAAGAATGAACAGAGGGCAAATAAAAATAATGAGGGACAGTTAGGAAATTGAAGAGATGAGAAATGAATCAAATGATTAGAAATAAGGGAGAAAGAAAGAGAGAACTGCAGTTAATAAATAAATCCACCACATATACATTGTGCTCAATAACAAATGATATTGGCATCTTCTCATATATGTAAGATTAGAAAAACTAGGCTGTAGCAACACCAAATACCAATGAGATACTGCAAAGAAAAATAAAATATGAATAAAATACAGCAAAAGGGGTTATATACTGTAAACATACACAATGCATAATTTTAACACTGAAACATCTTAAGTAGAATCATTGGAAAGACAATGAGAGAAATATGGGTTAAAGCATCAGGAGGGTGTGCAAATTAACCGCTATCAAACATTATGTGAAAAATGTTACCTATAGAGTACAATATGGAAATATATCAAAAATATGCAGTATGAGTGGAAAAAAAAAACAAAATATCAATGTATATGCAAATGAAATGGACATATAAGATGAAGAAAACAACTAGAAAAGTCATTTTCTAAAGAAAATTTGTGTGCTTGCTTCAGTTTGAAAACTCATGACATTGAATTGAATTAGAAAAGGTTTAAACATCTTTAGAATTTAATTACTCAGAACTGAAACAACTTGTTAGCCAAAGATCCTGTAGATATCAGTACACTAATACAGATAACAATGTTATAAATAGTACTATGAGCAGTAGTAAAAGAAGCAGTTGTAGAACTGGTTGTAACAGCAGTAATATTAGTTCCAAAATCAGCAGCCACACTGATACTATTAGTAGTGCTACTGTTTATGGAACTAATACTGTAAGTCTCATAGTATTAGTGCAGCGCTAGCAGTAACTGTAGCAGCTTTAGTAGTTACATCAATTGCAATAGTAGTGAGCGTAGTAAAACTTTTAATAGTAGTAACAGTAATAGCAGTAGCAGTTGTAGTGGTGCCACACACATTAGTCTTTCTAACGGTTGCACTAACATTCCTGGTAGTAGAAGTAGCAGTAGCTGGATAAATAATACCAGTAATAGCATTATAAGTAGAGGCAGCAGTAGCACATTTGCCAATGCTAGTGGCAGTAGTGCAATTAATATTGGTAACATTACTAATATGGTTCTAAGGTGTTTCCACTCAGTTGCTAAGGTATACTAGGTGGTTGCTGGGGTGTACAAGGTGGTTACTAGAGTGTCTTTAGTTTACTAAAGTGTACTAGGTGGTTGCTAGGGTGTGCTAGGTGGTTGCTAAGGTGTAATGGGTGGTTTCTGTGGTCTACTAGGTGATTGCTAGTGTGTGCTAAGCTGCTGTGAGGGTGTTGTTAGGTGATAGAGGTAATAGTACTAGGATTACACTATAAGTAGTGGCAGCAGTTGCACATTTAGCAATTCTAGCGGCAGCAGTATAAGTAATATTGATAACATTACTAACGTGGTGTCTAGGGTGTTTCTACTTCGTTGATAATATGTACTAGGTGGTTTCTGGGGTATGTGAGGTGGTTACTATGGTGTCTTCAGGTTATTAAGATGTACTAGATATTTGCTGGGGTGTGCTATGTGGTTGATAGGGTATTTCTAGGTGGTTGCCAAGGTGTAATAGGTGGTATCTGGGTCTACTAGGTGGTTGCTAATATGTACTAAGCCACTGTTAGGGTGCAGTAGTTGAAGTAGTAGCTGAAAGTTGAAGTAGGTGAAATAGTTGAGTAGCAGGAGCAGTAGTCTTAGCTAAAGCGTCTGAAGTAGTAGAAGTAGTAATTGAAGTACAGTTTTTGAATAGTAGTAGCACTAATAGTAATACTAATAGTAGTGGAGTTGCAGTAGTAGTAGTAATAGTAAGTGTAGTATTTGTTAAAATAGTAGAAGCAGTAGTTATTGTGAAGTAGTAGTGGTTATAATAGTAGTAGTTGCATTACAAGCAGTAGAAAGAGCAAAAGAGTGGAAGAGTAAAAGCCAATACTAATGATTAGTATGCTTTGCTGAAGTAAGCACACTAATTAAGTGAACTTCCTGTATATATGTGCAAATGTGCGTTGTACTCGCATCGGGCTATAGTGTATGCAAACAAAGTGTCAACCTGTTGCTGAATTCCATTAATTCCCCATCTCCCCAGCCATCTCCTCATTCCACCTCCAGGTTTTCCCAGTGAGTTTCACTAATGGACTTTAGTAACAGTGTGTGTGGGGCTGATGTTATTAGTGACCACTTTTCTCTATATCTCTTGTTCTTGGGGAAGGACTCAAATCGCTTATTGAATCGGTAACAGTCACCTGAAATATGATTATCCAAAGTGAGGTGCAGTTGCTGACTGGCTACAACACCTTTAAATATTTAGAGGGTTGGAGGCAATAACCTGTTAGCAGCTGCTTCCCTCAGTGGGCCCTTGGGGTCCTGGGTAGCCATGTTGTCTGGTGATTACCAATAAAGATAATATGAAACTTTAATGATCTCTGTGGGGAAAATGGGTCATTGAAAAATGATGGGTAGTAAGTGTAAGCCAACTACAACATATTACAACTATGAGAACATGACAGGACGTATTTGCATTGAAATTATACAGGAATGTGTTTACAAATATGCATTGACTCATTTGCAGAGAATGAGGGAGAAAAAGAGGCAAAGAGTTTTTTATTTCTAACTGTGACCCATTCATTAGCAATCTCCCTCCCACTGTACTGTAAATGCTGTATTAATGCTTCCCATAATGAGTCCTTTCAACTGATTTTAAAAACAATATTATGACACATGTAATACAGGGCTTTTGCCTAATATTCATCACACAGTTTGTTTTCAGAGGTTTTTAATGGTCAAATTAATACTTTATAATAATGTAGTAATTTAGTAAACAAAACTTTAAAGAAGCATATGTGTGTAAGGGATGTGTGCATGTGAATGAGTCTCTATGTAAGCTGTGCAGCACACATTGCCAGCCAGAGCTCATATTTTCATTAATGGTCAGACTTAAAAGGCCGTCTATATAATTCATATCACCACTGAAGTCTGGCACTGACTGCTTAAATCTCTCCTCTGGTGTGATATACTGTATGTGATGGATATGGCTGTGGAATTAAGCACCCAACAACAACATTGTGCTGTGCGATGGTGGCAGAAAGCCGGTGTTTTATGACGGTAATAGTCTGTTTTTATTGCTGGGCTTGCACCGCTTTTAAGGAAGTGCTGAGAGGCTTCTGAAAGCAGGTCTGCATATTTACAGCGGTGATACTCTGGTGGATTAACGTGTTAACATATGGAAATGTATTAAGTCTGTGGTAGCAGTGTTGTGGTAAAAACCCCCTTTCTCTCACTGGAAGGGGATTATTAATACGATTATTTTAGTTTATTCTGAGGTGAAGCTTTGCGATGAAAATACAGTAGTCTTGCAATAAAAAAAATGAACGCACAGTTGTTTCTGTGGAAACAAAATCAAGCAGAGGATGCTAGCAGCTCTCCCATGGGAGATACCCCACCCCGCCCCTCTCTCCTCTCCTCATTCTGCAGCCCTCTCTCATGACCAGCTTGGCAATTCATGTTTTGGGTGTCTGTGGTTCTGATGAATCATCAGGTCCTTTCCATTCTACTCATAATTGCATGCATATCAGTACTGAGAAAACCTGTGCAGAAATAATGTTTTCGTTTGGATATACTCAGACTTATGAGTGCAGAGCAACTGCGCAAACGGTGCAGGTGTCTTTTCAGGTAGCAGCTGTAGTACAGTTCTTTTTGATCAGAGGAAAAATTGTTTCATAACTACAAACTTATGGTTAGGTGAAGATTGGTTATAGCTACACTGAGACCAGAAGATAAAATACTGACTTGTACCAGCCCTGAGACTTGCTGCGGGTTAAATTTTAGTTAAAATATGATGCTTTCATGGGAATCTGAGCACTTCTGTGTGTGTATATGAAAGAGAGACAAAGTGTGACTGTGGACTAGTGTGTGAAGAGTCTATCATGCTGGGTGGAAAACAAAGTGAAACCATTTGTGTGTTTGCCTAAATCCTCGAATGCCTGCTGGGTTTTGCCTGCATGCATCCATCCATCCACCATCCATCCATCCATCCACCCACGCACTCGCTCACTCCCTCCTTCCCCATCCTCCCTGCCCTGTTAATAAGTGAGAGTACACACTCGTGCTCAGACACAGCTGCCATTTGCATGTCATTCTATTCAGTATAAATTGGACTGATGGACAGCTGGTCACTAACTGTATTTCCCTCTGCATCTGCAAGTATATTCTACAACACTCCGCCAACACCACATAGCACAGCAGCAACTGTATTTGTCTTTTAAACTGTACAAATATAATTTCTTTTCTTTCATTTAGTGCTGCACTGAAAGATTTTTGTCTATATGGAGTCAAGTGTTTCCTCTCCTTGTGTTTTTTTTTTTTAAATACATCTAAGGTCTAAAATACATCTAAAGTATATATTGGCATATATGGTAGCGTATCCTCCAAGGGTATTATTAGTTAATGTGTGTAAATGTCAACATCTTTACTCAAAATTAACAATGGGCTTTAAAAGCTGGAGACCAAATTTCTGTGCTATTCAGTCAAGAGGAAACTCATTTTCAACAGGCATTAATGTAACCTTTTACCTTGGGAGTGCCAGAGACGTTTTCTAATTACACTGAACGTGGGGGAGAGAGAGAGAGAGAGAGAGAGAGAGGGTTGTTGGCATGCAGATGTGGTATTTCTCCTGCCTTTCAACCACTACAATCTACATTTTTAACACTGTATATTTTTATATTTTGCAAGATGTGTCTTTGAATGTATTTGTGCTGATTTTTTTTTTTTTAAAGATTATTTTTTTGGCATTTCTGCTTTATTGATAGGGACAGTAGAGAGAGACAGGAAAGCCGTGGGAAAGAGGGGGGGAGTGACATGCAGCAAAGGGCACAGGCCGGAATCGAACCCGCGCCGCCGCGATAATGTGGTATGCGCTCTACGGAGTGAGCTACCGGAGCGCCCCGTATTTGTGCTGATTTCGAGGACTGTTTAAAAAAGAAAAACGGAAGCATTGGCAGGTGGATCTGGCCTCGTCCCCGTTGAGATCATTAGCAGATCTAATTAAGACAGAGCTAATTAGGCGGCACCGCTTGTCGCTCTTGCTGTCTGTCTGTCTTACCATCTCTATGTCAAGTTCCCTGGCTGTCTGCCTGGCTAACAGCGGCTCAGATTGTCTCTCTGTCTTTCTCGCTCACTGTCCCCGTGTCTAAAGAAGATTCTCCCACTTTTTTGTCATTAACATCATCACAGACCATTGGCTTATATGTATGTCAGACCCTTCAAATCAGCAGGCCTGTTGCACGTCCTTCTCAGACTCTTCAGTAATTCTATTGAAGAATAGGAACAGAAAAACAAGTAAATACGATTTGTTGCTGATAAATCAGGCTGATATTAAAAATCAGATATCAGGAAGTCATTGTGGTCTGCCTCTGATATGATGGATATAATGTAGTATCAGCACTATTTTGGTTGTCTACAGGAAGCCCTTAATGTCAACTGATGTGATGTTTGATCTGTGATCTCTTCTTCTTCCTCTTCTTCTTGTTCTTCTTGGTCTTGTTCTTGTTCTTGTTCTTGTTCTTCTTCTACTTCTTCTTATTTTTCTTCTTCTTCTCCACTTCTATCCAGGTTTCCAATGAGAGTTTTAATGTCCCATGATGATCTAAAAGCAGTTTCAGAGGCTTATGAACCTGACAAGGACAAAATTCTGGGGGAACCCTCAATATCTAATTTTGAATAAATAAAAAAAAATAGTTCACTTCAGTCCAAGAAATATCAGTACTGGCTATGAAAAACCCATAGCAATTGAAACTTTTATGGACTCTTCTGGGACTGTCAGCTCAGACTGAAACATTAGCTATGTGTACATGCAGGGCCAATTCTGTTCTTAACCTGGTGACTCAACTAACCTGGTTTTGGGCTGACACATGTAACAACATAACTGGGTTAGAACAACCCAGTGAGCTCATACTCCGATTATGAAAGAGTTATAAAAAGATAACTATTGGGATCGTCATTTCTTTCCCATGTTAGAATGAAGTTATATCCTTGTGGTGTAGATCAAAACATCACACGCACCAAAGTATGCATGCATGTGTACGCACAGAGACACAGAGACAGATGCACATACACACGACGCACAAGCACATGCACACACCTCCAAACAATGTGTGTGAATGCCATGATTGATTACTGTAATAATCTTTGCAGCTTTAGGCCCTCACAGCTGACGGAGACAGGGTGTGTGTCTGTTTATGGGGAGTACCTACACTGATATATTTGTGCATCTCCGTTTATGTGTATATCTGGCTTTTTGTATGTTTGTGCTCAAGTGTGTATGTATACACCACATGTGACATTGAACACTCTGACAAAGGGATCAAACTCTGTTGATGGTATATGTACAATGTATTTATTGACTCCTAGTGGCCTACCTTAAAGGAAAAATCCACTTTAAAGTACTAACAATGAGGTATATTGAAATATTTCAAGCAGCTACAATAGCAGAAAAATCTTCAGCTAAAACATCAAAGGCTAATGTAATGGTTTTTGTGCCAGTCCCTCACAATCGAAGAACAAAGGCTTCCATTTAAGGTCGCCATTTTGCAGTGATGTTCAACAGTCATACAGAAATCCATTGCAAAAGAGGCAGACATATCAGTTTCTCTACCAGTAGTAGCCTCCATAGACCAGAATGCAATGCGGCCACAAATTATGCTGTGTTTGGCTAAGAGGGCAGGAGTGTGATCACAGGCACATTCCAGTGTTCACAGATTAGTTGGATGGCTGGCTATATTTCTATGCCCAAATGGCAAACTTTGATCAAAATTAACAAGTTCACGCAAGTTCCACCCCCCTTGTTTGGGGCTGTGGAAAGGCGTTCTAGGAAACATAGGAATTCATTAACTTGAGCAGAAGTACATGAGAGAGGCTGAGGCCAAATGGATACAACAATAGGTTAAATCACAACACTTTTTCAAAAATAACTCCTGGAATGCACCAAACATCACAGATTGATGATATATAACCAGAGACTATAAAAAAAGACGGTTATCATGATGTGATTGATGTATTTGGCAATTTTGAGTGCTGTAAGTGTTGAAAATATTGGAAGTGTTCTTGGAAACCACAAAACAGCCGGATCAATCAGCGTCCTTTGAGGAACTTAAGAATCGTACCAGCATGCTTACAAGTTAGCAATCTTCTTACCAATATGCTTGCTCACTTTCACTATTACAGTTGCTGCTGTTTGTTTAGCTTTGGTGCGCTCATACTATGTTTGTGGTTCATCCGTGTTCGTTTGATGGCTGATCCGATCACATGCTACTTATTTTTATAAACGCCGCTTGCTTCTGACACTTTTCCAAAAGGTTGGAATCCAACAGCCCAGACTGTTTCACAAAGTGAACAACAAAAAGCAGACTATGGTTGTGCCAGGCTAGCTGTCACACTTTCACAGCAAACTGAACGTATGTATGCTCTTAAAGGAATACTCCAACATTTTGGGCACAATACCCTTTTTTCCGACTTAGCCAAACTGAGACAAGATGTTCCAAACCATTTTCACCTATGTACGTCCACTGGTTCAGTTCCTATCTGTAGCATTTCATGTTAGCTTAGCATAAAGACTTGAGATCTATAGGAGTCATTAGCCTAGCTCTGTCAAAGTGAAAAATAAACTTTACAGCATCTCCGAAGCTGTCTGAGGAGAAGTTAGATGGTTGGAACAAAACTGCTGAACATATGTTTTCAGTGGTCATAGTTCCTACCATGAGGGCAGGAGTGTGATCACAGGCACATTCCAGTGTTCACAGATTAGTTGGATGGCTGGCTATATTTCTATGCCCAAATGGCAAACTTTGATCAAAATTAACAAGTTCACGCAAGTTCCACCCCCCTTGTTTGGGGCTGTGGAAAGGCGTTCTAGGAATTCATTAACTTGAGCAAAAAACAATTCCAAGATATGTATTTCAAATACACGATACATTGTGTAAATAAGACAGCTTCGGAGTTGCTGTAAGGTTTTTTTTTTTTTTTTTTTTTTACTTTGATGGAGCTAGGCTAATGACTCCTGTAGACTTCAAGTCTTTATACTAAGCTAAAATGAAACGCTACCCCTAGGAAATGAACCAGTGGACGTACAGAGGTGAAAATGGCATCAAACATCTTGTCTCAGTCTGGGTAAGTCAGAAAAAGGGTATTTTGCCCAAACCGTGTGAGTGTTTCTTTAAGTCATCAAGATGAGTTTACAAGTCACACTTCCAGTGGTGTGAATGCATCATTGTACTGGAACCAGCCTGTAGAGAGCAGCAGAACCCATGTGGCTCATTTGGCTTAAGGTTTATATTCTGAATCCTACCTTGTGTGTAGGATAGTAAGAGTAAAGGGTGAAAATTTTCCTCTGAGCCAATGCATGTGCACTCTGCTGTACTGTATATGCCCATACATCTCTGATCCAGATCCCCTTTAAAATGAGAGGAAACCCTCTAAAGCCTTAAAATAAACAAGTGTGTGAAACCAGAATTCAGCTTCTCTTGAATTGATTAGCTGCACTGACTCTCCCTGTGACTGCGACAACAACACTGATTTTGCTTCTCTCTTTGAGGTGTGAAATGGCTTTTAGACCATCAGTAGCTAAACTAGGATACCTTGCACTTGCAGACAAATTTTACAAGGCCATTCAACAAAATATAGCTTGCATAACTCAGACTTGCATGACTGCCAATATACTTGCAGTTTCTTCATATTAATGAAGGATTTACTTGTAAAATGACAAATACCTAAACAATATATAATGAAATCAGTGTGATGTAGATATTTCATATGTGTTTTGAAAGACGATTTCAGATTTAGAACCATCAATAAATCTTTGATTAAAAAAGATCTTGCAAATATTTGGATGTGTGCATGTGTCAAGTGTCAGTGATTTAGCCAACATAATATGTGATAGAGGTAATCATGACTATTTTTATTCATTGCTGAGTCTATACTTTTCTGACTTTATGACTCATACTGCCACCCCACCTTGCAGAGAGAGAGAGAGAGAGAAAGAGAGAGAGAGAGAGAGAGAGAGAGAGAGAGGGAGAGGTGAAAAAATAAAACACACAAGAAGGAAG
>OMKZ01022362.1:0-19216 GCA_900302535.1 Neoniphon sammara | reverse complement strand
CGGACACTCTCTCTTTCTCTCTCTCTCTCTCTCACACACGCACACACACACACACACACGCATGCACACACACACACACACACACATATGCATACATACATACATACATAGACACACACACGAGGATTTCCAGTCACACTCATTGAGCAGCAAGGTATCAATGGGGTTTTGTTTGTCTGACTCACAAAAAAAGTACAAGAACCAAGTATTTTTTGAGTTTTATTCAAGCAAGCAAAAGGTCAAGGGAAATTTCACAATGAAGGCTGTCCTAGTATTTCTACCACAGCCCCAACATTCAAACATTTAAAAGGGATAAAATGCCATAAAGGAATGCTTTCATTAATCTCATTTCTCATGGAATTCACTTCTAAAACCCCCCATATTCATCCATTTTTTATTTTGATTTTTTTCCTTTTTTTGTGTATTTTTCTCCTTTTTTCTTTCAAACATAAATGAACAAGACCTAGCATTTGGTTCTCTAGGCCTGGCTGGAGAGTTCCTTCCTTTTTTTGATATATTATTTCACTTCTTTTTACTTTGTTTTGTGTATTTTTACTTTTTTCGATGTTTAATTCTTTTCTCCCATCGGTGAAGCTAGTCTCAAGGTTCCCCATTCCTGTGAATGCAACACAAAAAGACAATTAGCGATATGGATGATTTTGCAATTAGAATTATCAATTTAGTAACAGTTTGTCTAATCTGTCTCATCTGTCTCAATATGTCTCATCTCGCACAGACAACACTAGCATTTCATTAACCCTCTCCTCTAAAACAATACCAGTATTTTATGGAAGAAGTAAGACTCAAAAATTCTAATGAGCCATGTGAATTAATACATTTGTGTATCTAAACAAATTAACAAAGAGAGGACAGGGTCATAATGAGGAGCAATAATCATTTCTCCAACTCCTATAGCCAATGTCCTCCTCTTGTTCTTCCCTCCATGTCCATATGGAGCGAGTCTGGAGAACTGAAGTACCTTGGGTTTAGACACTTGGGACACCAGTTGAATTGGTCACAGTCTTCTGGGCAGCCTCCTTGGCCTGGTGGGCCTGAAGCACGGCCACCGCCTCATCCACCTACAACAACAAACCTGTTTAATGGCAGCAACATAACACCACCACAGTGGGATCACTCTGTTTCAAACATAAGCTTCATCTATCCTGTGGCTTTTAAGCATCCACATTAAAGGCAAGGTTCCCCCAGCGTATAACAAGCCCAGCAGGCTGCCAGGCCTAAACTGCCCTCCACCAGGCCAAAACATTGAGAGATTTTTTTTTTAAATCAAGTTTGTTAAAGTTACTGAAAGAGGGCAGCGCTGGACAATTTACCAGCGACACTGGTGACATAGTGAACGCGCTACAGGAAACAGCAGGTCTGAGGTCAGTGTTGTTAAGCCTCATTTGACGATCTAGCATCTGTGTAGTCTGATCTGAGCACTGCTGGACTGGAGGATAATCACTGCTGGTCAAAGTGAAAGTGTCCACAAATTCAACCGGGACATGATGAAAATCTCACTCCTATAATTTTAACCTCTTGCCTGACAATCATCAAATCCTCTTCCTTGTTAGTTATCAAGTTTGGACAGTTTTTCTTAAAGTTGTCTGGCTGCCAGCTGATGTGATGTGCACTGCTACAGTTGAAAGTACTGCGGCCTGCTGACAGGCGAGTGACTCGTCAACACCCGTGACCTCTCATCATAGAAAACAGGAAGTAAAAGCAGCATGGTTAATTGAGTCCTTAGTTCTCATATCAGGAGAAAACAAAAACTTATGAATAAAAAACAATAATATTCATAAAAGGGAGTGTTATGCTACCAGAAATACCTCTGCAGTATGCCACACTTCATGCAACAAATTCATTGCATTCATCTCCCCATTTCCAGTGCTGATGGTGGAATCTTTTCCCCAAAAGCTATGACATTTATTTTAAGACCAGAGAGTATTTTCTGCACTTCTCTGGCCTTTTTATATTGAAGCCTGGTGCACTCTTAGAAAGAACAAAGGGGAGTTGTGAACATTAATCAACTGAAGTACTGACCTTTGAGCGGAGAGACTCAGGGGACTCCAGCATGTGGAGCAGTTCTGAGTTGTCAATCTCCAACAGCATGCCGGTGATCTTCCCTGCTAGGCTTGGATGCATGTTCTGGATCAGTGGGAACAGACGCTCACCTGGATGAGGGATGAGCAAAATCAAAGCAAAACAATGACAATCAAACAGGCTGCTGCCTGCTGCCAATTATACTGGCTCTACAAAACTGCTAGCAACTAAGCTTCTAATGCTGCTGTTTCATGCTATTCTGCCCACAGTACCTGAATGGATAGAACGATCATTGCACTGTTCACTGTCATTGACTGGTTACAGTTACACAACAAAATAACGCTTATGGTGACATGTGATACCTGCATAGATATGTTGTGCTGTGGCTGCAGACTAACTGCAGAAATTACTAAAAGAATTGTGAACTTCTGAATCTGTGTCCTGCTGGGTTACAGCAGCTCGGAAAGCTGTCAAACCTCAACTGAAATCTGACATTTGTGATGAGATTAACAGCAAAGACTGTTTCTCCTGTTCCTCCATCATCAAAAATACCTTTCACTTAATAGAACTCCTTATTGCTACAAACTGTGGTAGTTCTGTCAAACTACCACCGTTGAACTTTAAATGGCTAACAGACACTGACTGAAACCATGGTTAACGTTAACTCCACTATGACCACACTTCTACTCAACTGTGCAAAGAACTCAAAACTTTTTTCTTCTCTTTCTACCACCGACCTGGTTAAAAAACACCACCGCTATGTGGCATGAGTGACAGTTTGAGTGAGAAGACTCCTTTCCACTGCTTTGCTGTAAAACCTCTTGCCTCACTCACCTCAGAGACTCAGTGACTTGCCACAAGTCAGAATTTAGCCCAACAGTACCAGGAAAACAGTACAGATAAAAATTGGCCGCTGTTCTGACCATCCTGAAACATTGTTTTGAATGAGAATGGCCGTTTTATCCATTCAAGTTATAATAATAACTTTATTTGTATAGCACTTTTCAATACAGGTAACAAAGTGCTTCACAATAGCCAACATAAAATACAAGTTATGTGACCCTGCCTAATATTATTTGAAAATGAATATTATTTGCATATAGCAATATATAAAAAATTAGAACAAAATACACAATAGCATTGAAAAAAAGTCGGATGATATTTCTAAAGAAAATATACATTCATTATTTGTGTTCAGTAATAATTAAAAAGCCAAAAGTTTCTCTGGGTGCAGTGGGGGAGGGGTGGTGGTAGCTGGGGGCTTAGGTAGCACATGCTGACTATGCAAAGGGGGGAACAGAGTACAATGAGTTAAAAGAATGGGAACAAAAGGAGATGTTAACTGTCAACAGTAAAAGTGTGAGGTAAGTATTAGCATGGGTGTTGTCCCTTTTGTGCCCAGTGAGAGGTGGAGGTCAGCCTAATAGGGTGTGTAGCCTTACCCAGCATCTGCTTCTGCTCCTGTGGTGGAGCGGCAGCCAGCATGGAGGCTGTCAGAGGCTCCTGTCCCTGCACGTGAACAGCAGGCTGAGGAGAGGGAGGCAATGAATAATCAGACACAAAATACTGCATATTGCTGTTGCCATTAGAAAACTCCAATTTTGGTTATTTTCATGTTTTAAGTTCAGTTGAGCGACTGCATGCTCCTCTATAGGCTAAGAAAATTCTGCCATGCTTTATTTTATAAAATACTTATTATAAATACCTTATAAATACCTATTGGATATACTCAGTAAAGTGCAGTGATAAATCTGAAAACAAGGAAGTTTCTTGGTTCCTGAAAAGTTGACATTAAAACCACTAAATGGCACCAAATGGACTAACTACAAAATATGATCAATGTTGAGCACTGAGAAGGCAGTTCTTAGAATGCCAAAACTGTATCCTACTGACACTTTTAAGATTTTGATCAGACTGTAGGTTTGGCCACAGATGGCAGCCTTCCCAGGGAGACTCAAAACATATTGTGAAATCAGTAGTTCTTGAAATAAATTACAAGGACTGTCAAATCATGACAAATCAACACAACCCCTGTATTTTTCCAAATGATCGAATATCACTGCAATTTTTAAGCAACAAAAAAGTCCATTCACAGCATTTAATTTTCATTTTATCCTCACAGCTCATAAAAATTGCTGAAAAATCCAGGTAGCAATAACAACAAAAAGAGGAATGCTTCCTTGCTCCTTCTCCTTGGTGAACTGGACTCTGATAGTCCTGAATAACTGCTGGTATAAACCATGTCTGAACTATATAAAGTGTGTGCTCCTACCTGCTGCATGGCAACTTGTGGCTGAGCAGTCATATGCTGTTGGGGATTGCGGACTCCTGCTGCGTACTTGTACTGTGGAACCCCGCGCACAGGTGCGGCTGCTGCAGCAGCTGCTGTGGTTGGACGGGGGCCCATGGTCTGAGCTGCAGGCAGGGGCACAAGGAGGAGACAACAGGGACACACACACAAAAACATCAGTAGCCAAAAAGACACCCAAGTGTAAGTCATATGTAACTGGACTGTTTCTGTGCAGCTGGACTGCTGTGTGGAGGTAACTGACCAACACGCTGAGTGGACATCATGCGGGGCACTTGAGAGGCAGGCCTCATGGTACTGAAAGTCTGAGGGCGTGGGGCTGAGGGACGCATGGCACCCGGCATGTTCTGGAAGTCTAAACACACACACACACACAGATGAAGAGAGAGAGAGGCTTCATGTACATACTGGGTAATTCAGCATTAATGTCCAACGTCATTTTTTTTTACTGTTCCATGTTGTCTCAGTGTGCATGAGAGCACATATCCACAATAATGGAAGAACAGTTTAAGACAGGAGGGGCACTCACGTTGTGGCCGGACCCCTTGTGTGGCCCAGCGTGGGCTGGGGCGGAGCTGCGCCATCTGGCCAGCGGCTGGATAGTAAGCAGCACGGTTCTGGGCCTGGGGTATGGCTGCCATGAAGTAGCCTGAGGGAGGTGCTGGCTGGTAGGGATTGATGACAGGGTTGGGCACTGCACGCACACTGGCCATGCGTTGCATGTACTGGTTGGTCAGGTGGGCTTGACGCTCCTCTTTCCTCTGAGCCAAGGCCACGTACAGCGGCTTGGTGGCTACGATGCGCCCATTCATTTCCGTCACCGCTTTGGTGGCTTCCTCAGGGGATGAGAAGCAAACAAAGCCAAAGCCTTTGCTGCGCCCGCCTTCCATCATGACCTGAGAAAATGACCAAGACAGAGAGAGAAGTAGGGACAGAAAACATCATCAAGTGTGAAGACAGGGAGATAACATGAGAGGCGACAGAATCTCAGTACTGTGAGCTTGTTACTCAGGCATGAATAAACAGCTCGGAGGGCCTACCTTGGCACTGGTTATTGTGCCAAATGGCGTGAACTCCTTTCGCAGGCGCTCATCATCAATTCCATCATCCAGGTTCTTCACATATAAGTTAACACCCTGAAACACAATATGTACATCAAAGGAATGCAAACTTCTGTCCTTTCTTTCAAAGAAACTGCATATTCATCATGAATAATGTACGGCTGACTGTGCTACGGCATTCTATCATCATATCAAATGTTTTTGTCTGTAGTACATATTTATCCCCAGTGTCCATGGTGAAGAAATATGGGGCCCATGAACTACAGTCACTGTTGCAGCCATTTTGGCCAGTGCAACCCACTGAGAAGGTAGCACTGAATTTGACAAAGCTGCAGTCTTTCAACATTCTTTACCAGACAGGGCTTCTATGTCCCTAAAGGAGATCAGAAACTGTGAACAAAGGGCTGTCACAATATGACATTTGACTGTAAGACTGTTGTTCCAGACCAATGATTATAAAATTGCAGAGAATTACTTGTTAATATTTAAGTACTGCACTCATCTTAAATGCAGAAGCAGACCAATATCAATGTGTAATAGGACATCAGTATTGGGCTATGGGGCATTATTTTGCTGTTAGTTATAAACTGGGGTTCTCTGTTGAGTGTTTGCACCACAAGGGGAATTGCCATTATCCAGTCAGACCTGGTAACGAGTCATGCGGTCCTGTTTCATTTGCTCAAATTTGCGTTTGAGTTCGGTCTGTCGCTCCACCTTCTTCTGGGCACGGCCTACGTAGATCAGCTTGCCATTCAACTCCTTCCCGTTCATCTCATCCACTGCCTGCAACAAACAAGGAAAAAGTATCATGGTTTAATAAGTCACCAGGAAATGGCTATGCATTTCTTTGGTAGTAAGTGTAGCTGACATGCTGATGTTTTTGGCCAGAAACCTCGAAGTACAGCTGCCTATATTTTATAGTAATAATAATAATAATAATAATAATAATAATAATAATAATAACAATAATAATAAGTAATAACACTATTAAGTGTGTTTTTAAATAAAACTACACAGCCCAGTTATATTTGGGCATGCTTCAACAGCCAATCTCCACCTCAAGTCTACAAACAACAAATTCTGTGAACCTTATTTCTACCTGATCTTGTTTTAGATGCACTAAATCTTTAAAACAATTTCTTTCTGTGCTGATTGTTAACAATGTAGCAGGGATTTAGAATCGACAATTATATAAGTAAAGCATTATGACCAGGACACCGTTTGAACTACATCATGACAAAGTTGAAAACCACCATAAACTATGGAGACCATGTCATTATGGGGAAAAACTAATATTGTCAAACCCTACGCTCATTGCAAACCTATTTACTAAAGCATTGAAATCATTCAGTACTGCAGAGAGCAGGAAGTGATTTGCTAATAATCTGCTTCAGTCTATGCAAATTGCGACACACATCAAATTTTTGAATATTTATTAAGGCTATGCACCAAGCAGTCAACCACTGAGAAAACAGGCTTGTGCACATCCCTAACCTGGACTTGCTCATCTTACCTTTTGGGCATCTTCGTGCCTCTCAAAGCTGACAAACCCAAAACCTCGAGATTTTCCACTGTCATCCGTCATGACACGAATACTCATGGCGTTTCCTAGACAACAAGGAGACATACCCATTAGTGACTGTATTTTTCCCCATAACTTTTTATTGAAGGGGACAGAAACAATGTACACACATTCAAGTACACCTTAGGTTGGAGTCTAAATAAACAGGTATGTTGTCAAATGGAAACAACCAACAACAAACATGCAAACAACCAATTCAGTAATTGGAAGGGTTTTAAATTTCCTTTACAGCAGCACCACCAGTGATCCTAACAATTATATTTTGACACCAGAGGATACTTCCCTATAGAAACTGACCATATTTACTGAAGACTTCCCTCAGCTTCTCATCGTCCATGTCTTCGCCAAAATTTTTAATGTAGACATTTGTGAACTCCTTGGCTCGGGCACCCAGTTCAGCCTCGCGCTCTTTGCGAGATTTGAAGCGACCCACAAATCTGTGATGAAAAAGACAGTGAGGTAATTTTAGTAAATTTAACCCCAAATTACTGTAATAATAATAATAATAATAATAATAGTATTTGAGCTAACCGTTTGTTTGATGAACCATACAAGCCAACTTAGCATCATCTCAAAATTATTACACATTGCACCATACTACATGCACAGCACAGTTATGCTGCCAGTCTACTCATCGCACAACAGCAGGGTGATCAAAGGGCTAATTTGCCCAAAGTCTGTCTTCATTAAGTTATCCTTGGAAAGAAAAAAAATTGACTAAATTGCTGTACTGAATAACTATTGAAGTATAGACATGCAAACTCCAATGATTGGGCACAGATCTAACAGTCCTTGAACAAAGTTAATTAGTATTAGTATTTCTAAACAAGTCACACATTAGTATATTCAGATATCCAAGTTAAAAGTAGTTAAAACACACTCCACAGAAGATCAGGCTTACCGCACATTAATACTTCATAGACCAACTTGTCTCAACTCATCTATTACATAATCTTACTACCAAGGAAAAACAAATATATGGGGCATTCGTCATGTTTTGCATTTCCTGCCTCATCAGGTTTACTATTGGTAAAACATACACTTACACTTTTCGGTCATTGAGTAACATGCCATTCATTTTCTCAATGGCTCGCTCGGCTGCCTCCTGAGTCTCAAAGTGCACAAAGCCGTAGCCTTTAGAGCCATTCTCGTCACAAACCACCTTGGAGAAAGAAGACACATGCTGGACTTGAGCCACACACACATGCAATATCAGTGCATGAAAACTTCACTGCCTGTGGGACCACATATTTATACTAAAAAGTTTAGTTTCCCTCCACTGAACTTCATAAAATGAAGCTGGTTCAGCACTGTCTTTTTCAGAGCTAGCACTGGCTATGGCAACTACTGTTCTGTAGATCCAAACTTTGTTAGTTGAGGAGCAGAGGTGTTCTGCATTATTCTACGGTGAAAATGCAACTTGAGAACATTTAGAAAATACACACATGCACATAATGCAAACATTCACAGTGCAATGCCCCATCACACCAACGACTGTTGACTGCCCCGAATTTCCCTTCTCCTGCTTCAAAAGGAGATGGCCTCTAGTCTTTTTACCTTGCATGACAGGATGTTGCCAAAAGCGGAGAAGGTGTCGTATAGGGCCTTGTTGTCAATGGACTTGTCAAGATTCTTGATGAAAATGTTTCCCACGCCACTCTTTCTCAGCGAGGGGTCTCGCTGGGACCACATGATACGCACAGGACGCCCCTTGATCACATCAAAGTTCATGGTGTCCAATGCACGCTCAGCTAAATAAGAGAGAAACATGGGTCAGTGTAATTTAGTACCATATATGTTACAGAGTATGTTACTGAACAGCTGTACCTGGCCAGAGTGACTGAGAGAATATGCTGTAACAAATGGGAAATGTCAAGAGTTTTTATTTTAATTTATAATTGACACTGAAGAATTGGGCTCACAGTGTGTTACTCAACATCAAAGTTTCAACACATGTGGGACTGTGGATTCTTAAAAACTTTCCTCTATAAAACAAACAGGATAAATTTGCTAGAGAGAAAGCCACTGGCTTGGTCAACAGGAAAAATACAATACAAATATAAACAAGCAATAGTAAGCTGTCACATTTCATCTAGCCCATGGGCCATGCATCTCTGACTGTATGCACTTTACGATGCTTTGTGCAAGCTAATCCCTTTTATGTCACAACCAGGCACGAAGCAAGGGACAGGCATGTTTCTATTTCTCTTTTCAAACTACTGCTAAGCTAGTCCAACTAAGTTGCTGTGATAGCAATTTTTTTCTCTCTCTCTCTGCGAGGTTTGCCGCACCCCTTTTATCTTCTATCGAATTATCTGCACCCTGACATAATACTATTGGTCTAGGTGGTTGTCTACTGCGTAAACAAATTCAGGAAGTTTTGCCCAGACTGTTTAAAAAGAAAAAAAAGACTAGTTGCACAATCTAGACTGCTCTGTATATATAACCATGGTGATGCATGTTTAAGTCTGTTAATCCTCCAGGTGGCAATTTCCTTCAGTTCCTTGATCAATGGCAGCACAACTGTATGATTTGTTTTTATTCCTAATTCACTTTCCCCTTCAACATTTTTCTAGCCAATCAGAGGTTTTGAACTGAAAAACATTTGGTGATTAGTGGCTGAGCTCAACTCCATTAGTCATATTTGCTATTTTGCCAATTAAGAAACACCTTTTCAAATTCCCGATAGCTGAACTGATGCTAAATATCTGAAATGCTAACTTGTAGTGTCAATGGGTTAGGGTTAGGGTTAAAGTGGTGTGTGTGTGTGTGTGTGTGTGTGTGTGTGCTTGCTCTGTCTGAAATGAGAGACGCTGCTAAATTTGCTGCATAAACTAATGTTCACTTTCTCTGATCTTCAACATTAACATTTTTAAATAAATTGAGGACTGATGTGAACCTGCAATTTGATGTCAGTCCAATAGGGCATTAAATTTTACACACCCACTGTGCATAACGTAAAATGCTGCAACTGGAAGGGTAACCATTATTTGAATGAAAACACAATTTCATTATGACAGACAATGGCATTATTATCAGTGACTCCAAAATCGTGGCATCTGTGAGGCCTGAGTTTATTAACTGCTCCACCAGTGGTGATTGACTGGTATGTTGAATATGTTGAAGATGTAATGGCCTATTATCAATCAATATGAATGGTACTAGTGAGGATCCCACTTAAGGCAATTACCCATATTTATGGTGCTAATAAATGACTCAGTTTTAGCCATACTAAGACTGCTACTGTCTCAACAGAATTTATCTGTGTAAACACACTAAGACCCACCCAAGACAGCCAGGAGACAAATGCGGACCTGTAACGTTACTCTTATCAGTGGAATACAGTCCAATCTTGACGGAGCCTGGCTCCTTTGGTACGTGGGATGGTAATGCCTGAAATCTTCTGGGTTGACACTTCCAGGAATGACCATACTATGTGTCAGACAGATCAGTGTCCACACATGGCACTGTCTGGTGACCATATGGGAAGATGGAGCGCTTTCTGTCAACTCATTCTGCAGTACAGTTGGGTTGTTCTGTTAAAAGTGTTGGCTGCTACACGATTAAGCAGTGACCAGTTAGTTGGGAGCTGACTAGCACCCCACTGCTACGTTTTGGGGGGTGGGCAGGACAGAAGTGGTGCTTTTTGACTACGCCACTGATGGGAGGTTCATGTGAGGAAACCCGACAATATGTCGGACGCAGTCACGTGGAGTGAAAAGAGGCTAGCTCATGCCTGTCCCTGGCTGTCATTTTAAAACACGCATTCATTTATTACGCTTCAGAGAGTATTTGATAGAAAACCTACCGTCGGCTGGTTGTTGGAAGTTGACATAGGCGTATCCAAGGGAACGCCGAGTGATCATGTCTCTGCAGACCCGAATGGAAAGGATAGCTCCGGCTGGGCTGAATTTCTCGTACAGCATGGCCTCGGTCACATCTTGATGCAGATCCCCGACGTACAGGGAGGCCATAGGGTAACTAGGAGCACTGGGGTTCATTTTCGTTGACCGTAGAGGCTAGCAAAGTAACTGGGACTACACGTAAAGAAAGTTTCCGACGAAAAAGCGAACGTTTGGTTTTCTAACGGTAACTGTCAAGCTAGTTCGTGGCAGATTCGAATCAGATGGTTAGCAACCGTTGACTTGACAACTGCGATATTTTTAAAGTAAAATTTATAAGATGAATATATTAAATGTTAAAATTATATTTTGTCCTTTCTATTATGATTAAAACGTTGTCGTCAAAATTTAACCACAAAACAATAAAAGCAAATCTACTTGGCCTTGCTTCTTAGTAAACCAGCAATAGACGTCGATTGAAAAATTTGTCGTTCGATTTCGCCCCTTCTTGTACCGTCCAGTCTTCGAATGTCTACTCCAGCTTCACCGATTTTGTTACAAAAAGAAAAAAAAATGATTTTTTGGCGTTTTTAATATTTTAAATTTTTTTTGTATTTTTATTTTTTTTATAGAATGTGTGCCGAGCGAGCTCAGGAGCACACACGCACTCACACAGCACTAACAGCCGGGGTTGAGGGGGAAGAAATAACGGGGAAGTTGTTGTATATATACTCCAGGCAACGTCATGGAAACGACCCAATCGTCTTTCAGCAGAAGTGAAAGAAGTCACCAAAGAGGCGTTAACCAAAAGTGAGATCTTGTAAAACACGTATTGCTGAAGTTGAAATTGGCTTATCATGTTGACAACAATGATGCCCGCCTTTAAACAATCATCATCCTGGCACAGCCTTACGGGACGTTGGATTGACAATGTTATGGGATTGAAAAATATTTGCCACTGAATAAAAGAATAATTGGGCAAAATAAGGGCAATAAGTGGGCAAAATAGTTCTGCAACATGCGTGAGATCCCCCGATTTGCTCAAATGTAGGACCATATAGCAACTATGACGTGTGGTTAGATATGTATCATGGTCTTAAATTTAAATGTTTATTCAGAAGTGTGGTTAGATCATGCACATGCCTTTGGAGTCTGTCTTGTGATCACCGAGGAGCTTCGTATCAGATGCCATCAGTGAGAGCGGAGAACAGTCACATTCCTTTGTTTTAACTGTAAGGACCACCGACCTATGATCAAAGCTGAACAGCTCAATGAATGCCACTGTTTGAAATGAAATACGCCAACTGATATAAGGCTGAGTCTTTGACATGAAACTCCTGTGTGAATGGGACTTTCTACAGTTTATGAATGTGATGTAAACAGCACTATGCTCTGCGTAGCTGCAAAAAAGAGGAAGTCTTCAAAATGACACCAAAAAAACGAGCAAAGGACCTCAGGCTGTATTTCTTATATCTTATATTCACAATTAATGGGGGTTTTTAGCAGTTATTTGGAAAATTATTAGTTTCAGGATTTAGTCAGATTTGGGTTCACGTGTTCTACCTCTTAGGCTTGGTTTAGGGTTGGACTGAGAAAATTCAGGTTTGGATTAGTATTGGGCAGTCAAGCTGTAATCTGGAACAATGTTGTAACTAAATGATGACAACTATCTGACACAGAGGGGATCTACGTCAATTTCAGTGCATTGCAGAAAGACAGATGTGTTCATTTTCATGCTAGAGCCTAAAATAGTTGATCCTTGTATAGACTACTCATGGAGAAGTCCATGTTAAAACATGCAGCAGGAAGCCTGTCCCCTTACAATCGTCCAGTGCCATCTACAGAGGGCAGTGTTGTCAGTGAAAAACAAAGTTACCATCTGAAACCCAGTGTTGTAACACTGAGGCTCTTATAACTCTCCATCTGGCTGCTATACTATACCATTTACAGTTTAAATTATGCAGCCTAAAGTTCCATTTTAATTCAATTTCACACATATCAGAGGAGGGAATCAAAACATGACAGCCTATAAAGCAATCCCTTTCATCCCATTGTTTTTCAGCTAGGTACCAAAATTTCATAAAAGCACCTCTTCAGAGTCCTATCTTAAAGTCACATTTCAGTGGCTATAATGCTGCAAGCAAAAATTGCAGCATATTTGCCACAACCTAGGAACCTTTTAAATGTTTGCCCTCCATTTAAAACCCTGGTTTGTAATTGCATTTTTGGACCCCCTGGTGCCTCACAATCAATGGCTTGAAAACACTTCTTGCTCTCAGACTTAATTCTTAATAAAAGGACAGTTTAATTATTCTTACTTATGTCGAGGATGTAAGAAGCCTGCTTACCTCATTATTTGAAAACACTACAAATAAATGTTCTTTCAGTTCTGATGACTGAAACTCCTTCTCCATGTGGAAGTCAAAATTGTGAGTGATTATACAAAGTTTTAAACCAATAATGTGAGTCATAAGGCCTTTGTGCATGAGGACATTCATTGGCAGAAAATTCTCTTTAATGTGAAAAGCCTCATTGCTCCATGTGCAGTTCAAGCCTGCACCCTGGAAACATAATCAGATCGCTGTGAAGAGGTCCCAGTGAAAGTAGCCGACCCAATTATTGCTAAGTACGGTAATTGGTGATGGACTGGGCTGATGAACTCATGTCCCAATGCAGACTGTACATACACTGCTTCTGCTGTGCATTCAACATACTGTCTAAACTGCATCCGACACATTCAAGGGGCAAACAAGCAGATATACCACACCTGTTTCCAACGTTTAATTCCACTTAGATGAAAGCACAAAGCTAAATAGCACACTCAAGTCTTGAACCTGAACATATAAATTCTTAAAACTTGGATCCCAGTTTTTTTTGTTGTTTTTTTTATTGTGACACTTTTAAGAAAGTGGCACTACTGTCTTTACAGTAAATGACTGTAGTGCAGCCCTCTACAAAGTGCCACTTTTCCAATCAGTTTACATGTAGCATTGTTTTAGCTTATTTGCCTTTTCACCATGTATTTGTAACATAGGTAAATAGAGCTGCAAACCACCTGATGCTAAATATTAGGCAAAACTTGCTGAAATTTCAAAGCACCCTTCAGCCTCACCCTATACTTTTGAGAACCACATACATCTCAGGTATCAAAACAAGAGACAAAGAGGGTAAATACACAAATAAAAATACAAAACCCCTGAATAGAAAATAGTACAAAGTAACCACATAAAAGAATATGGAAAAAAGCAATTTCTGCACCGCTGAAAAGGTCAAATGTCAAAGTGACAGTATTGAGCCATTGTATCACGTTCCTAAGTTAACTTCTTTTCTTAGGTTGTCTATACCTCATCGTCATGGTATGGAAAATTTCAGAAAATTATAGCCTGTACAAGTTGCTGAGAGTGAAAAGATGTCAGAAAAACGGAATGTAACCCTCTCAACAAACTATCAACACTACTTTGACCATGGTTTTGGCAAATGGCTATTAAAACATAAAACTTCACCAATTTAAGGCCAAACACACCACACACTGTACCCAGTGATCCATGACTCATGTATCCTCAGTAAAAATACTAGGTACCACACTGGACATCTGAGAGGGCTGGATGGGTACCATCAATATGGGAGGCAGAGCCTCACCTTGGTAAATATCACATTGTGGTTCCATTTACATTCCTTTTGCCACTATGATCACTGCTGTCATGTGAAAGCTAAAAAGACTTAAACTTTTACTTAAAGTAAAAAAAACATTTACTGAAACAGCAGCGATTTGCTGCAGTGAAGAAGGTTAAAGACCCTGGAGCACAGGTGGGCCTAAAGGGGATATTTCATTGTTGATTCCTGGGAAACCGTTGACAAAGGTAAAACATCAGCTGGTTCACATGAGTAGTAATGCTCAAAAAAAATAAAAAATAAAAAAGCAGATCATCTAATTAAGCTCAATCTCTGTAGCCCCAAGAAGTGTGCACCCACGTGCACACACACAAAGTTCATGTACCTGCACACATACTGTATACACTGTGAGTTAAGTGCAAACACATACCGTGCATGTAAGTGTGCACATCCACCCACACAGCTTAGACAGGTGAAAGGTAACAAAAAAAGTGATGCTTTTAAAAGACAAATTTGAAACTCAGTTTTCGGTCGCCTGCTCTGTCTCTTCAGACTGGTTGTCCATGTTCCACAGCTGCAATAAAGCATGGGATATAAGGGGTTAGTGTATATTCAGGACCACAGGAAAACTGTTGCATCTACAAATAATTGTGAGGTTCCATAAAGGTTCAAGTGAAAACTCAAAGCAAAAAGTGAAATAATCGAAGACAGCTGATAAGCAGGCAAATGAAGATGTGGCCAGACAAGACACTCACTGTCAGATTGTCACGGAGGAGCTGCAAGATCAATGAGCTGTCTTTGTATTCGTCTTGTTTGAGATTCTCCAGCTTGGCTATGGCATCATCAAAGGCCTGTGGGAGATAAAGACAACCATCAGTACTATCCAAACGTGTTTCCAGAATACAGTGCCACCAGTAAGAGGGTATAACGTCTACCAAAGTGAAAGACAAAGAGAATTGCCTGAATAAATCAAAGAGGAGCCTCAGCAACTGCATGCAACCACTCAGGGTTTCTCTTCCAAGGGGGTCAGTGTGTCAAGGACACTTCAGTAGACGTTTGTAGACAAAGGGGCTTAAACCCTCATCTTCTGGTTTAAGGATGGTCTAACTGAATTTCAGGGCAGTCTTTTAGAGGAAAAATTAACTCAGGAAACAACCATCAATTACAGATTATGAGAGACCAGGAAAGAAAGACAGAGGGGGCAGGAGTGAGACAAAGACAAACTTGCTCCTACTTTCTTGGCCACCTTGCAGGCCTCTTCTGGCTCATTGAGGATTTCATAGTAGAAGACAGAGAAGTTGAGGGCCAGGCCTAGGCGGATGGGATGTGTAGACTGCAAGCCTTCACTCTCCTTCGAGGCCATCTCATAGGCAAGTTTGGATTTTCCGACAGCCGCTGGACACAGGACAACAAAGTAGGAAGCAGATATTTAAAATGGGAAAGACAAGATGGCTGTTGGTTTGTTCACATTACTGTCTAACTGCCCTGGTCAGAACTACACTCATGCACTATTGTGCACCATCTGTATGCACATGATGGTGCATGCAGCTATTTCCACCGTTGTTTGCAATCACAACCACCATTGGCACCATATGTTTACACATATTTAGACTGCAAAACAATGATACAACCTATGTTATGATTACCTTCTCCAATTCTGAGATCCAAGTCCCACCTGTGCCTGAAATACCAAATTCAATGGTGCCAAATCTGCCTAAATCAGTCCTTTTGGTCTTGACTTGGGACTACAGGCTACACTATTATTTCAGTATTTTAAAGTAGATTACTGCAGCACTATGACAGCCAAGACAATAAATCTGCCAGTACATAATGTTATGCATGATGAATTATAATGAACAGAAACAAGACTGAGCTCAGTTTGGAATGAAATGTATCAAGTGTTATGTGAGTTGGCTAGAACAAACCCATTTAAAAGGGCACTGGGAACATTAATAAAATTTAGACATTCTATGTTGTTCATATGATCTAGGATGTTCAATTCAGTGTTTAACATAAATACCTGACCAAAATTCAAGCCCAACTCTGGTTAAAAAAACTGAAATGGTAAAAGAGACTGAGACCATGAAGGGTGAGAGTGAGGGCTGGATTTTTGCTGTAAATGTGTAGCCAGAATGTCCCACCAAAACGAGAGGGGAAAAGGCAGGCAAGACAGTTGCAGTTTTGGTTGCCACAGCCACGAGAGTGACTCTGAAACTGCCTCCCAGCAACCAGCAACAACCAGCACCCTGATGATGCTGCTGTTGCTATGACAACCTTGCAGCAGCCCCAGTCAGTGTTAAGGCTGACAGTGTAGGTCAAGGGCTGTGAGTGTCAGTATTGTAGCCACAACAATACCTGAAGTAAGTTGGCCCACCCATCCTAAAAAGGATTTGAAGGGCTGGTATATGCACACATCACTTCAAATAGATGTGTCAAGGCCTACTGCCACAGAAACCAAGTATCCCAACTCAATTTGGCTCAGCTCATCCCCACAAAGTGTGCCAGAAACTTGGGTGTAATCATTGATGACCAGCTGACCTTTAAGGACCATGCAGCTTCTGTTGCTTGTACATGCCATTTTGCCCTGTACAACATCTGGAGGATCAGACCCTACTTGTCTCAACATACAGCACAACTCCTAGTACAGGCTCTTGCAATATCATGCCTTGACTACTGCAACTCCTTGCTGGCAGGGCTCCCTGCATGTATGCTCAAACCTTTGCAGATGATCCAGAACGCAGCAGCGCGTCTGGTCTTCAACTAGCCCAAAAGAGCACATGTCACACCGGTGTTCATATCCCTCCACTGGCTCCCAGTTGCTGCCCGCATCAAGTTCAAGTCCTTGATGCTCGCCTACAAAGCAGCTACCAAAATGGCTCCGACTTACCTGAACTCCCTCATTCAGGTCTACACTCCCTCCCACTCACTACACTCTGCCACAGAGCGGCGCCTGGTGCTGCTGCCACATCAAAGCCCTAAGTCTCTAGCCAGACTCTTCTCTTCTGTAGTTCCTCAGTGGTGGAATGAGTTACCAAACTCCATTCGATCCACAGAGTCCCTCTCAATCTTTGAGAAAAGACTAAAGACCAAGCTCTTTAGTGAACACCTTCTCACCTAACGGACTGTGTAATCCGAACAAAAACTTAAAAAAAGTAAAAAACAAAAATCTTTTCATCTATGCACTCTATGCATTGACTTGTAGCTCTGCCTCACAGCAGCCACGTCCTGCTGGACCAGAGCTTAGCTTTGTAGCACTTACTCTTGTCATTGTCTCCGACTACTACCTTACTTGTGTTGTATTAAAATCTCATGAGTCAAGATCAAGATGACTTTCTGCCCTGTATACAACCTTAGTGTGGGATCTCCACATGGTTTTGTGTATGACACCCAAGGTCACTGCAGCACAGAGCACTAGCAGATATATGGGATATCTGCCATATACCAGGGGTTAAAGTGTGACAGAGGCCCATAACCCTTAAGTACTGCAGTCTCAGAGATTATACAAATAATTGGCTAATAGAAACTGGGCTAAAATCAAGGACACAGACAGGTCTGCTTTACTCACCGTCCTTCTCCTCGGCAGTGGTCACCTCAGCCACGTAGCGGTAGTAGTCTCCGCTCATCTTGTGGTAGAAGACTTTGCATTCAGCCGCCGAGGCTTTGGGAATCAGATGTTCAGCAAGCAGCTCCTGGGGATCGGGGTATACAAGACAATTCACAGTAAAAACCACACAAATCTGCACCAGTAGTGACAAATTAACAAACCAATCATATGACAACAGCATTTGTATGAATTGGTTCCTGTGACAAATAGACGACATATTTGGTTTTACATCCACAAGTGTGTATACTTCTGTATCAAAATTATTAACAGATTCTAGAGCATTCTAGAGAATGTCTGTCTAGAGAATGTCCAGAGAATGTCTGTCTGACATTCAAATATCTGAGGCCACAGGCTCTTATTTCCGTAAAGCACCTCTCTCCAGTTTTTTTCACATTCCAAACAAAATTATTGCATGTAGCACCAACTAGACTAATAGACAAACAGTGCATGCTCAGGTACACTTTGACCAAAAAAAAAATCTTTACGCCTCTCTAGCCATCTTCACATTCATTCCTTTTCCACCCAAGCATTTAGTCCCTTCGTCCGCCTATCCACCCCTTTCATCCCTCTATGCTCCTCACCTGCACTTTTGCGCAGACGTCCTTCAGCTCCTTCTCGATTTTCTCTCTACATTCCTTGACAATTTCAGGTTTATAGCAGCCGTCTGACCTTTGCTCTATGCTGGACACCACCCTCCAGGAGGCTCTCTTAGCTCCCACCTTGTTCTTGTAGGCCACAGAGAGCAGGTTACGCTCCTCGTTGCTGAGCTCTGACTCCATCGTGGTCACAGTCGCCATGATCTCAGACATGTCATCATAGCACTCGGCCTGCTCAGCCAGCTTGGCCCTATATACCAGAGTCTCCCTGTTCGCCATTGCTCCTGTCTGGCTTGACGAAGGAAGGACAGAGGAGAGGGAGGAGGGAAGGACAGAGCATATGGGGCAGGACAGGGACAAAGAGGACAGAGGAGAAGGAGTCAAGGAGTTGGGGGTGGGGACAAGGAGAACAGAGATAAGATGTACTTTTATTGATCCCTGTGTGGAAAATTTGTGTGACGCAGCAGCCACACAGCAAGGAAATGTACAACAAATAAAATGTATATACAAAAAAAATGCACAAAAAAATGAAGTCTGTTTTGTGCTTAAAAATCTAAATTGAGCATTTCTG
>OMKZ01022356.1:22714-33937 GCA_900302535.1 Neoniphon sammara | reverse complement strand
CCGCTCATCACCTGCCCAATACTATCCCAACAGTGAAGCATGGTGGTGGCAGCATCATGCTGCAGGACTGTTTTTCAGCAGCAGGGACTGGGAGACTGGTCAGGGTTGAGGGAAAGCTGAATGGAGTAAAGTACAGAGATATCCTCAATGAAAACCTGTTCCACAGCGCTCAGGACCTCAGACTGGGCCAAAGGTTTACCTTCCAACATGATAATGTCCCTAAGCACACAGCCAAGACAACACAGGAGTGACTTAGGGACAACTCTGTGAATGTCCTAGAGTGGCCCAGCCAGAGCCCTGACGTGAACCCTATCGAACATCTCTGGAAATACCTGAAAATGGCTGTCTACCGACGGTCCCCATCCAACCTGACTGAGCTTGGGAGGATTTGCAAAGAATGGCAGAAAATCCCCCAATCCAGGTGTGCAAAGCCTGTTGCATCATACCCAAAAAGACTTGAGGCTGTAATTGCTGCCAAAGGTGCTTCAACTAAGTACTGAATATTGGATCTGAATACTTATGTCAATGTGATATTTCAGTTTTTTTTAATAAATTTACAAAAATTTCTAAAATTCTGTTTTCTCTTTGTCATTATGGGGTACTGAGTGTAGATTAATGAGAGAAGAATGAATTTTAACGATTATAGCATAAGGCTGCAACATAACAAAAGTGAAAAAAGTGAAGGGGGTCTGAATACTTTCTGAATGCACTGTAAATGCTAAATCCAGGCAGTGCCAAAAAATGTAGAGAGTGATCTCTTGCTCATTCACTCTCTCCATCTCCAAAATTTGGCCCAAACATGCAAAACTGACAACTTGACATATACGCTAACTGCTTAACCCTATGTGGAGTTAAAATGACAATTCGTTAGAGATTGTTAAAAATATAGGTAGGGACAATTTAATAGTCTCTTGATATTGGTGGGGACACGTCCCTAACATCTATATCCAAATCTACGCTATTGATATAAAGCAAGCCAAAAACCTTTCCACTGAAACCCTGTTGAGTTCCATAGACAGCCATGTTAGTCCAATGAATTAATAAATTCAAGAGTCAGTGGTTAAAAATTAGCATGTTAAAATGAACGAAAACAACAATCAATTCATGAGATCAAGGCAAAGAAATAAATATGCGTTTCTTAGCTCACAGTATATAGCTCTGCATGGCTTGAGGTTCATGATATAATTGATCACAGAATCACAGTGACATTACATTATGAATGACTAGTGTGGCAAGTTTACCCTCAAAGCAGAAGCTCAGGGTCAATATGGAAAAAAAAACACTTTCATAAGAGGGTCAACAAAATCAATTCATTTTGACAGCAATTAACTGGAGTGGTAAAAGAAACATTAAAATGATATAGGAGGTCACTGAGTACATTAACGTTTTAGCCATGCAGTAATCTGGTTATTAAAAAACCTGGTAACTGTAAGCCATTACAATTACTGTGCAGAAAAATCAGATAACATCTATGAAAAAGCTGATTATTTGAAACAGGCATAAATGTATTGAATTGGAATATGTGGCAAATCTCATTGCAAATGCATATACAACTTGTACGAAAGATTAATCACCATTTAAAATAATAATGATAATGATAAAGCTATATTCAAATTCCACCCTGCAACAAATTGTCCATTTAACTTCATATTCTGTAACACTGGAGGAAACATAATACTTAACCAAATGAAAGTAATTATTATGAAAATGTCCTTTCCACCCCAATCAGCAGAAAGATATCAGTATACTGGTTCTAAAATATGGTGCATTTCTATTCGGTTCCCCTTTAATTCAATGATGCTATGCTGTTCACCCAATGCCATTTCTATTTGAAGCTGCAAAGATCAGTCACCTTTAGTCAAGGGTAGAGGATTCTGACCTCAGACAACTCTTCAGACAAGGATGATTGAGTAATTAAAAGTAGATTAATCACAATATCTTTTCTCTCTTTAATCATGAATTCACTGTCAGTGTGATATACGAGCTTTGTAATGGGATTGGGTAGGAGAGGTCTCCATTGAGTTGCTATAAACTCACACTTCAAGCCCAGCTATCATAAAGAAAGCGTAGAATGTGGAGCAAAAAGAGAGAAGGCGAGAAAATAGAAGAGCGAAGGTAATGTGAAGGGCTCAACCGCTCTGAGACTTGTGCTGATTGAAATTGACCCAAGGAGCACCGTTAAGATCTCCTACATCAAGAAAACTGAGAGCCAACCTCTGGTTTTAATTCAAGTGGCTCTCATGTGGTTAGCAGGGGTGAAACTTGAAAGTGAACATCCCAATTTGATCGAAAGGAACAAATGAAAAGGCACAAATAAATGGCTGTCAATCAATAGTGCGCAAGGAGAACAGATGAACAATAATCTGTTTGAATGGAATTAAAATCATTTGCATTTCCTGCTTCCTGGTGAAACGATTCATGCATGTGTAGATTGCACAATGCATCTGCAAGAGTAATGATGATGCAATGCAAAAGGTTAATTTAGATAAGCGAGAAAGGGGGAAAATGACACATTTTGCCATTTTGCTTTTGTTTACTTGGCTATCTGAAATAAATCTGCAGTCATGGATTTTCATTGCATCTTCAGCAAGTTACAGCGCACGATGACATGATAGCTGTAGTCACAGAAATAAACCATTTTCACAAGATAAAAGTGAAGGCTGAGAGAGGAAATAGCTCAGATGGAGAGAAAAAATAGACAGAGGTCATGCTAGTGAGTTCATGGTTACAACATATTAAATGATCCTTTTCTCAAAAGATTGTGAGATAGAAACAAAAGTATGCATCTAAGTAAGTGTGTTTCTGTGTAAGAAAATAGGCAAAACAGACTGTGGGCCCAAGAGTTAACAGTTGTAGCTGTGTAGAAACTACTTCAATACATTTTGTTGCCTTTTAGTACCAACCGCTTGGTTCTTCCATGTGAGCCAAGCATACAACCTATACTGTTTGATTCTCTTCTGCAACAACAAGTGTGGGTCCTCTGCTGCTGATGCCCCGTTGGCTTGGTCCATGTCGAGGGAATGCAAGCAGTGGGAGAATGGGGTTTGTATATTTTGGCCTGGGGGTGGTGCAAAAGGAAAGGTCATGAGGTCACCAAAGTTGACAGAGTTCACCCTGTGGGTAGCATGAATGTGCTTTCCACATTTTATAATCTACCCAATACATTGTGAAATATCAAATTTGACATTTTGGCCTAAGTGTGGTGTTACAGGAAAGGTGATGTAACACCAAAACAGATAGGGTTCATTCACTGGGAAACATGAATAAAGCATGTTTAGCAAATTACTTGGAAAAGCAAATGTTTGGCTTGACCTTGACGCTAGAGGAACGGTCATAGAGTCACCACAATCGAGAAAGGAATCTTCATGGGGAATCCGCTAATTACATGAAATCACAAATACAGGAAAGGTCATAGGGCCACTGACAGGGTTCATCCTCTGAGGAGCATGAATGTGTTCACCAAATTTCATGACAATTCGCCCAATAAATTTTGAGATATGTTGCCCTGGAATAAGTGTTGAATAGATGGACACGCCATCGTTACACTCTGCCTGCCAACAGAGCATTACGGATTGAATGAATAATATGCCTCTGTACACAAGTGAAAGAGTGTTAGGGAAATATTTTAAAATACAATTACGCCTTTATCAAGTGTTGAGATGCACTGATGTGTATGGTCTTAAAAAGAAGTGGGGTTTGCATTTAAATGAAAATTAGGTATGTCTGTGATGGAGTATGTTGAACTTGTCACCTACCTTTCATTTCATCCCATCCTGTATGTTAATCATTTTGGTATGTTAATCATATCGGTAGACACCTTTCAGACAGTAGTGGAAAGGTTCATACACACACATACACACACACACGCGCGCGCACACACACACACACACACACACACTCGTTTCAAGTACTTGTTTCATTTTCCTACTTACAAATGTCCTATGGAAAACCTCACTTAGCAATAGAAACATCCTTTCTTGCAAGTTTTACATATTCTGATGAAGCAATTAAAAATACATGAAAGATGTTTAAAAATGTCCTATTTTTTATGCTACATTGCGTATTTTGTGTGTGCGTGTGCATGTGTTTGTGTGAGTGTGTGTGTGTGTGTGTGTATACATGCATGTATAGAGTAGAGGAAATAGAGAAAAAAGACGAGAGGATCAGTGGTTGCAGATGGGTGTACATTTATTTGACAAACAGTGTTGCTAATGAGAACACAACACAGTAAAATGAGAGTACAACATGATTGACATATTTAAAAATAGAGACACACAAAAAAAAACTTAATTACCTTGGAACAAAATAACTAGAGTCTCTCACTTTTATACCAGACAAAAGTTGTCTCATTATTTTACAAGTCAAAGCCTTTGATTAGGTTTCATTCAGTGTAGGCAGCATTTCTCTCTGTGTCTTTGGCATTTTCCTTTGCTTCAATACTGTAACAAGAAATGTACTATGACTTTTCATGGGAATTCAGATCTTGATTTACACCTATTTTTCATCTCGTACAGCTTGTATTTGTAATTCATAAAGTGTGCAACGCAAAGCTGTTCTTTATACAAGCACACTAAAGAGTACTCACAGTTTTCTTGGTCACAAAAATCTGACAGTAGAAATGTCATACACACTGTCTGTCTATAGTTGCTGTTCTCAGCTGTAACTCTCTCTATAAATTTTATCCCTACCAGTAAACCAGTGAGACTGAAGTGTTATAAGTTGCATTTCAGTACCATAATCACACATGGCATCAGTTCCATATTGTCGGGCCAAAGTAGCTATAAGATTGACATGCAGATAAAGCATAATATACTGCATATAATGTCTGGAGCCCCTCAAGGCTAAAATCCATAACTTTCTGCACATTGTTGTTCTCTGGTGGTGAACTACAGCGAATATAGGCGAGTATCTTTTGTCTAGCAGTCAAACGGTCATTGACCAACCTGGTAACAGGAACGTGACTATACTGTATTACTCATTCCACTATACACATGGGTGTCATACAGATTTCAACTTTAAACTGTATACACACAAAGGAACATTAAAGCTATATACCCTCTAAAGAAGGATATGCAATTTTCAATGCATTTTTCTGTTTGTCTATTTTGGACAAAACACATCTTTGTAAGTTTTTAACACAATGTGCAAATAAGATGTACAGCACCTGACTGATGCACTGTATGTACTGATGTGTGACGCTGAGAAGAAAAACGGATGTAGGTTTATCCAAATTAGCCACACGACAAGGCTGAAAATGACATACACTTACAGGTTGTTACAGGCTTTAAACTAGGCAGTAGGGGACTACTATTCCCCACTAGTGAGGCCATCTATGGGTCTCAAATCTTGTAATAGTGACTAGAATGGGAAAAGTCCATTTTCAGCCCACACAGCTGGTAATTCCTAGCTCTCAAGCTGTGATTCATGCGTAACACAGTGAGAGACTTCTCACTTTCTCAGATATCTAATATGCACTTTCCAGACATGTAACTCACCATAGATTTTATTAAAGCAGCATCAACAAAAGCACTGTAAGTTATTTGGTTTGTCCAGTAAAGACATACAAAAGTTAAGATTTCATTACAGAGTATAAATAGCAATAAGTTGTTAACAGGGCAAGTATAGGAAGTAATGGGTCAGCTAGTTTGTAAAATGTATTTGTTCGGAACCCCTTACATATAGTATTGGCCTACATGTGGAGGACAGAAAGCAACAAACTAGACACTTAACATTTATAAGTTATGTAGTGTAAGTTATATAATATAATATAATATAAGTTATATAAGGTATAAAGGTATATCTATAGGCTTTAAATAAGACTTGGACACAGGCGACCACTTGTGAAGGAATCTATGGGTGCCAGAGCTTGTGATAGTAACAGTTACCATGTGAATGTGAAAGTGAAAGAGGTAACCACTTCTCAATGCTTAAGGACACATCTCATCTACAGGCAGAGTTGATAACCTCTGCTTTAATGATCCTGGCCGAGTCATTCAAATTAGACGCCTGCGGGAAAATAAATGAGAATGAATCGAGATATAATCCCCAAACAGTGCAGACTTCATTAGCAAGAGGCCAGCGATATATCTCTCTTAAAGGTCCTTTATGTGGGAAGGAGGGAGCTTTCCAATGACAAACTTATTATCTGTCACCATCCAAGGTTAAAGCCAGTAGATCCATGTGAATCAGAATTGGAAAAGAGGGCATTTCTACATCAGCAAGGCTTTTTTATCATATCTGAGACTGTAATAGATGATCAGTGTCATTATGAATGATGAGGCCCCGGTCTCGTTATTCAAAACGCTGGTAAGAGGTGAGAACGACTTTCATTTCCACTCCAGATAGCATCTTTTCTGTACCTTGCACATGTAGATGAGCTGGACAGCGACACTTAGGTAATATAGGTGACCTGCAGGCAAAGTTCTGCTTGATTAGCACGTTCAGCTCCCCTGTTTACACCGAGGCCGCAGCAGTGTTGAGAAGCTCAGGGTGGGATCACTGAAATGTCTCATGTTTGTTTCTGAATGTTGTGGACCCGGCGAGTAAACCAGTAATTATTTATCAGTTTAGTCATCAATATCCTGCTGGTAAACCTCCTGTTGTGCTTGTGATATCTCAGTGCTAAATATAGAGGAAACTGTGTGTTCACTTCCTAAACAAGGGGGCGGCAGGTGACATTTCACATCAGCCATACCTGACAGATTTCCATGTTTTACACTGAGAGCAACTATTTAAACGGCTGCAATGTTTTTCAAAGTGTTACTTTCTTTGCTGTGCCAACTTTTCAGAGTCCCACTCATTACCTCCTGCACTCAACAGTGATTTTTCAAAATAATACTAAGCAACAAAGCAATGACTGAGCAATTTAGCAGACGCGGTGATTTTATTTTGAATAGATTCTGCCAAGAGGGATTAGTGAGTAATATGTAATATGTAAAATTGTAGATTAGAGGTGCATATTATTTAGCATATTATCTACTGTTTTACAACCCCAAAAGTTGCAGTTTATGATTCTTGCAACATGCAGCATATCTGTTCTCCCTGTTCTTCCAATGTTTTATACAGTATTTCCAACCACGAAGATCAATCAAGAAGGCTATCTCAGCCAAAAGTCTGCAGCAAGCACATCTGACACTGGCAGTATGTACATTACAGTATGTGGGGCAAATTTAGCATGCAGATTATACAGCGTGACGACTCTTGTACCAGATAAGTCTCAAGGGATCAACGAGTCGTGTAATGGTTGCTGATCATGTTCACCACACATGAGGTGTGGTGAAGTCTGCGCTGTTAATGTGTAAACAGACACGAGCAAGATAAAGTAGACTACAGGCAACAGACAGTGATTAATAGAGTGACATCATCGTGGAGACTCTGACTCCAGCTAAAGGATAATGCAGGCTGCTATAATATGACCGAGCATATTTGAAATCAAAATGAAAATACATACATACATACAAAGATATCAGATAGAGAAAAATACATCTTTCCCATTAACCTAACCAACATCAACAGTAATGTATGACTGAATTGTCATGGAATTCTGCAGGATTCAATTTAAATATTGCTTGCTGCAAAATTATTCTCCATATCAATTACCCTATATTTTTCAGTCCACCTGCTGCCTTATCACTAACTGACTACTCCAGCTCAAGGAGTGGAAGAGAAGAACTGTGGCCGACACTTAATTGGACTTCCTTTGCGAGTGGGCACAGGAAATGAAAATTAAATCAAGACTAATGACTTGCACTGAACAACAAAAAAAGGAAGATAAATGGTTTGATGGCAGCACGACAGGCAAGGTTGGGGAAGTCAAATAACTTTCTGCCTTCCTAATTTCCCCATTCAAACAAGCAATCACACCCAGAACATACTTTGAATGTCATCTTTTTATGTAGTTTTTTTCCCCCCTCAGAGACTAAATGGTATGAAAGCAGAAAAAGTAATTGATTAGAAAGTTCAAATATGTGATTTCATCTCCATGTTGACATGCAAATCTCATTAAATTTTTCAGATAATGGTAAATCATTATCATTATCATTTGTGGTGAAATATCAAGTCAGGCTTACTTAACAGGACAGCCATTTTACATTAGGGAAAAAATGATCAAGACAAAATATTTTAATTAAATAATTGTTGAGACAAAATGTATTGATGTCTATAATGTAATATTCCATTTCACAGTGTGCCTGTTTTTCCATATTGGGTTATAAAGGTTGAGTTCCTGGCAATGATTAAATGAATTAATTTAAATGAATTAATTAAACCCTTAAAACTCATCTCATCAAAGGTGATTTTAAGCAGAGTTTGTCTTGAAGAATCCATCTTGTATCTATGTATCTAAACACAGTTTCAACATAAATGCACAAAAACTACATTCAAGTTTTAGTGTATAGTCAATGCATAAATCAGGTTGTTTTCACAAAATACATTCTAAATTATTCAACATTCAGCTGATATCAGTTGACTTTATTTATGTATTTATTTATTGTTTGAAATACAATGCAATATAATGCAACAGATGTGCTGCCACTAAACACAAGATTGTAGAAATATATAAGAACTTTCACAGATCTCTTATCACTATGTTAATGAGGACAAATACATTCAGCAGCAGAAAAGAGATCCTTATGATTGAGGACAAATCAGGATGTCTGTCACTGTTCTGTTTATCAGTGTCTTGTTTGTTCTGACAACAAATGAATCACAGACAATGGCTGTGTTACACGCACGTGAATGCTAATTGTCAATTACGCCAATCAAAATCCAATTGTCCGAGCACAAATCTTGCATTATTGAATTTAGATCCAATGTTCCCCACCCAGGCTTACGGACTTATCAGATTACATTATTCTCAAGCATCCAGTGTTGTTGCACTTCCTCCCCTCTGTGGAAAGCTGAAAATGACAATTACGTGATTAAGATGTGTGTTCACAGTTTCATTAATGAGATGAAAGGCAAAAGTAGATTGAGAATTAACAGTCTTAGTTGTGACCCAGAGGATCCGGTTTGATCAGTGAGCATTTTCACAGAGGTCAACTCAGTAAACAGTTCAGCAGGATGCACGACCACGCCTGTGTGCATTCAGCCCCAGTGAAATCACTTCTTTCTTTTTGGCCGGTACGGTCTAGCCAGAGGGAATGACTTTGATGTCAGTGGCAATGTCAAAAGGCTGGATGAAATGATATCCAAAAACATCTTTATTTATAAACAACACATTCAACTCTCCGAGGCTGACAAGACACTGGGGCCAGCCGACTGTGGCCTAACCAGCCAAGCAGAAAAGTCATTGTTCTCCATTGCCTGCAGATTAAGCTCCCACCCAGTCTTCCTATTGAAGTCCTGTTTAAAAATCTATCCTAACTGCATGAGGGGATTCTCGCCCAACAGCTTAACTACATCTATACCCCGTGGCAAAAAGCAGGCAGGCTTGACAATAACATTTTTTTTCTAAAGCTCTCCCACTTGGAAGAGCCTCTGAATGGATAAGATGAAATTAACACCATCTTTGAGGTTTCGCTTCAACAAATATGGGCACGAGCTGAAAAACAAGGGACTTGTAACTGTGCCATAAACCTTGAATACAATGTAATGGCTTGATCATCTTTAAATGTATTGCTTTGTATAACCTGCAAGATTTCTCTGACTTCATGCAAGATATTACACACTCACTCTCTCTCTCTCTCTCTCTCTCACACACACACACACACACACACACACACACACACACTGAGTAATAATGTTCCACCATGTTGCACTCTAAGTGTGAAAAACCTCACCTAGAGGTGCTATATGCAACTGTATGTTTACAGTATGGGTAAGGTTAACATTTTGAGAAGTGTCCTAAATTCATGCATTTCACAATTACTTCGCATTCATTTTAAACACATTTGAAAAAACAAAACAAAAAACAAAACAAAACAAACAAACAAACAAAGCTGAATATCTATTTTATATGGGAACTAGCACTACTTGGCTAACTGTAATAAAAGCCTTTCTCCCTCAGCTGTGGCCACATGCAGTACAACACAGATAAACAACGAAGGCTCCTTGTTCTTATTACACCTCAGTTTGCTGTTAGTTACCCTTGGCATGTCACTACAGTGTAAGATAATTGGGTGAAGTGGCAATTAATGTACATTGCACAAAACAATCTACAGGCATGCAGGTGCCTTCCTCAAGAATTAATAGTATGATTACAGTTCAGACGCCACACAATCAACAACAGTAAATTGACTCTCCTTTTCACTTAGCTTGCAATATCAGCCCTAATATTATTTCCACTAAACCATCAGACCTCTTTTATTTCTTTGCTCTTAAGAGGATAGATATTCGTGTTGAAGTGGAACACTGGGGAAACCCTGGAGTGAAATCTTAAATGTGCCACAACATAAGAGTATCCACAGTTTCCCACCACTTCCCATTGGACTCAGACACCATTTTATATCACAGTGATGCCTACTGGATATTCTGTTACCTGAAAAATCCACACTGACTTTTGTTAAGTGCGCACTGTAAATGTTGCATGATTGTTAATCTTTGCAAATTAAGTGACACTGCGATACTGCTCACAAGATAACCAGTATTGCACACCAGTGTTGCACATTGTTTAGTGTGGTTGAAACAAACCCTCGTGCATTTACCTCCTTGGTGTGGTTCACTTGGGCAGATGTGAAAATAGCAATCCACTGCGGACCAAAACCAGACCAAGACCCTGTTGAAGAGCTCGTCTTAGTTACAAACAAGATCTCAGACGTTCATTTGTGGTGTGAATGTGAAGTGACCTAGATCTGACCGAACTACAGGAAGCATTGTAAGCAGTTAAAGCAGGTCTGGTAGCCAGTGGCACTGTGCATTATGGGCCGCTAAAGAAAGAATTGGAAGAAGCAACTTGGTAGGATTAGCAGCTACTATGGAGGCTTAGCCTGGCTGATGGAGACTGTGTGTGAAAGCAATGTTAGCCAGGCATGGCTAACCTAGACTAGGAACTAGGAACAAGACTAGGAACTAGGTAGACTAGGAAATAGCAACATGGAGCTACAAGGAAGTACATTGCCATCTTGGTATATGGCCCAAACAATCATTGCAATAATGAACAAATGCTAAAGCTGCTGATGGTGCTCCATGCCCAGGTTGAATAACAATCCAAAGAAAAGATCTCCTGCCTGCCAACCTTGCAATATTTGTCTGACCAATTAGCGGGGTGACAGCTCCCACATTTTT
>OMKZ01022350.1:0-20423 GCA_900302535.1 Neoniphon sammara | reverse complement strand
TGAATGTTTTTAAAAAAAAAAAAAAAAAAAAAAAAGTCAATGAAGTTATGGTAAATTTTGCCAAGTGCCGTATTTCCTCAAATGAAGCTGGTACTCAATTAAAAGCCGTGTCTCCAATAATGGCTTGGGGCGTGGTTAACAGACAAATAAAGGGCAGCCACAAATACAGTCTACAAGAAGAAAAAAACAAGAGAGGGGAGTAAAAACTGACCGGGAGAAGGGGAAAATAAATACACAGAGTGCCAGCGCTTCCCCCCTCTCCCGGTTGGTCCAAAAAACAGAAGCTGATCAGAAAACAAGGAGGCTTCGTAATAAAAGATGTGCAAATATACTTATCAGAGGGAATTAGAAATAAAGACCCCTCTCAAATAAAAGCCTGCCTCCAATAAAGACCTGGTATCCTCTGCAGCTAAATAAAGGCCCCGCCCACTTTTAGAGGAAATACGATATGCTGAACGTTTGTCATTATTTTAAGGACTTTTACCACTTTGTTCTAATTTGGCTGTTAATGCAGTGAAACTGTTAAGCAAGGGTGGAAGTAACTGATTGCATTTACTTACATTACTGTAACTGAGCTTTTTTGTGAACTTTTTCAAGTATTTTTTGTCTTTTTTAAAATTATTTTAAGTCAGTAATTTTCCTTCACTGTGTTTGTGCTGCAGTTTTGTTCTTGCCTCCGTGTGAAAGTCGGTCCATCCCAGAGAACAGATTCAGCATCACAAAGTGTTTAAACTGACAAACTCTTTCCACTCCCAGTGAACAGTCAGTCAGCAGAGAAGAGGAATCTGCCTTTACTTTGTCACCTTTACCTGTCATTGCTCACCAACTGATAAAGTAGATGAAATTACAGCTTAAGTGTTGGGTGTCCACTCAGCAGTCAGATTACCTCAAACTCTGCCTGGATATTCACACACGCATGTTTCAACAATGTGTTCCACTCACAGATGGACATACTCAGTTAGGGACATCTCAGTTTTTAAAGGGATACTCCAACATTTTGGGCAAAATACCCTTTTTATGATTTACCCAGACTGAGACAAGATGTTCAATACCATTTTCACCTCTGTACGTCCACTGGTTCGGTTCCTATGTGTCGCATATCATGTTAGCTTAGCATAAAGACTTGAAGTCTACAGGAGTCATTAGCCTAGCTCCATTAAAAAGGGAAAAAATAAACCTTACAACAACTCTGAAGCTTTCACAGAGGTGAAAATAGTATCGAACATCTTGTCTCAGTCTGGGTAAATCAGAAAAGGGGTATTTCGCCCAAAACATTGGAGTATTCCTTTTAAGTATTTATTAAAAGTCGTGGCTAACAGCACACAAGTAAAACACAAGTAAACAGGTGTTTCATAAGAGATTGTGAAGGTAAAGCTGTTTTCTCTGTGGTGATGCACAGAGCTGCTGCTACATACATCTCATCATTTCTGCCTTCATGCCTCCATTTAGATGATTGATTCTGGGCGTCTTATCCAGCTCAGCTATGCATTAGTGATGAATGGTGAAGTGATTGAACTGAGCTCTTTATAATATAACAACACCCACAGCTCACTGGCCAAGGCCTTAATAGTATGGAATAGCATAAAAATATAACCAGTAAATGAGACTTAGAGATCTTGTCATCACATAGTGAGTGTCTGTGTCAATCACATTTCAATCCGACCAGCCTAATGTAAACCTGAAGGACGAACCAAAAACTCTTTACAACGTCTTCAGGCTGAAAGGACCTGAGGCTTTTTGCAGGGGCCTTTTTTTTCCAGAGAGGTCAGACTCCTCTGTCTGGCTCTGAGGGGTTGATTTACAAAGCGTGCTGCAGATTACAGTGAGGGCTGCTAAATTTTGTGTTGATGCGGTTTCTCAATTTAGCAGGTGATTCACCAAGACTGGAAATGTAAATGAGCACAGTCACAGCTGAGTTGATTTGAATGCGGCGACGCTAATACCTGCGGCTGGAAGAGGCGTCTGGAAAGCAGCGTGGCTTTTAGAACCAGAGACGCCAGCTTTAAAAAAAGATGATATTATAATCAAGAAACAGACCTCTGTTTTCAAGACTCCCACAGGTCTGCGTCTGAGGCTACATCCTGTATCAAAGTGGCCTAAGTTTGTGCAGTCTCCACCCACGTGAAGTATCTGCTGTATTTAACTACATAGTGTGCAACTAGTCAGCACTCCCAAACAGTAGATTTCCCAGGTATCTTGGGGACCCGCCCCTTTAGACAGAGGTGATAAAGGGAGTTTGTTTGGCTGTCCTTCTACTGTGCCACACTCCAGTCCAGTAGGTGGCAGTAATGTACCAATAAACCCAAAGAAGCAGAAGAAGAAGAAGGAGAAGAAGAAGAAGAGTGTGTTTGGGGTGAGTCTGGGGAAATGAGATTGAGGCAGGTGGACTAGACTGAGGTGGGATATGAGCTTTGCCATCTCAGTTTTGATAATTCAATTTACAGACATTTAATGCTCATGGCTTGAAGTATTTTGGTGTGAAGGATTACTATACTGACATCTGCAGAAGACCTCAGGACCTGACCAGACCTCAGGCTGGATTCTAAACCTGGCTGAACTCCCAGAGCACCGGTGAGACCCAAACATTTCTTTTCCTTTTAGCTGGAGCTACCTTTCCTTTTTATGCAATGCACTGCCTTTTTGCTGTATTTTTGCATTGTGAGGGGGGATTTCTGCCATCATGGATTCGCAAGGATAAATCATTTTTAGATTAAGAGACTGATACAGACTGATTAGTTTGGACTGGTAGGCCTGGACTCTGGTTTATCATTGACTTTGTTTCTAGTTTTGTTTGAATATCACTCACATTGAGACTTCCAGTAGAACTCATTGAGATCAGTCTTGTTTAGGTGTGAGACTTTCCTGCTTTAAGTTCAGTTACATGAAATCTAACATTTCCCAGCAGTGGTTTGTGCAGTGTTTAGTGATAACAAGGCTCAGATTATCAGCTGAATTGTTATAAGATGAGCTTTTGTTCTTCTTTGCTGCATTTTTCTCAGCAGAACTCACATCAGGCGTCAGGCATTAAATCCCAGGTCACTGCTTATAGCTCTTATAGTACGCACACACAAAATCCAACCCCAGAGGGTCCAGATGATAGGTGGATTGCTTCATCTCGATTATAGCAAGCTTCTCTGTTCTGCCTGACAACAAGTTACAGCACGGATAAACTGCAGCTGATTGGACAGACGCAGTGAGGGAAGGAGGTTGCTTCTTCATTTTCCAGTTGGAAGAAAATGGCAGCTTGGTCATCAATTTTTTATCGTTCTCCACCCACACCGTACACTACAATATGTTTCTGAAAACACTTGGGACAAACACAATGCTGTTGCTGAATCGTAACTCATATTTGATCTGCAAAGTCTGACAGTTCTTGCAGAGCGTTCTTGCTCTTGATGCTAAGATGGTGAAACCAGCACATCATAGAGAAACATGAAGCATAGCAGAACAGCACTGTGCTCATTCAGTGTTTTGCTTAAGGGCACTTTGGCGGGGCAGATGCTTGACCTCAGGCTCCACCCCCTCTGCCCCAGATGTGATTTCATATAGAACACAGCCGCGGGGTATTCAGTGCGTTTTAAGTACGTCACTGGGATTTAATCTCAGTGCAGAATGTCAGTCTTCACTGTGGGCCTGAGCAGAGCCTGGTGATGCGGAAATGATGTCACTTTGTTTTTTTCTGTCATTTCCACATTTCCACTGATTGGACCATGAGTCCTGTGACTGTCATGACACACCTCCTTTTCATTTGTTTAACATTTTGTCCTGTGGAACGTAAATCTTATTCTTTAGAGTTAACCTTGACATTATGAGAGTTTATGTGTACAGACAGGCAGCAGCAAGCAGAGGAGCTTTACAGGAGCCGTTTTAAGAAAAAAATCAGTGGCAGAAGGTGCCAGTTTGTCATTAAATCACCTGGCAGACGGTGCCACAACACTCATCTGTCATAACCACACTGCCAGTGTTATGTATTCATAAATACTCTGCTTCCAAATATACTGTCATTCAGGATGTTTTCAGAAAATAATGTTCACTGTTGTCTACTGTTTGGATGTAATATTCACTTTTCAATTTACAGTATATGAAAAAACAACCATCATATTGTTACAGATTTAGACCTATTGATCAAATCTTGATTGTGAACTGTAATCTGATATTTTAGTAGATGAAGAGTTTGTGTATTGCAGATCTAAAATAAGTTTTAATATATAAAACGTATCCCTCTCTTGCAACCTCTTAGGATCCAATATTTTATTTTATTTTATTTTATTTTATTTTTATTCCTAGTCCTATTTGACCTCAGCCAACACTGTTATCCCATTTCAGGGAAAAGATAAAGTTTTATTTGTCTTGATAAAGGTTAGATGACCAAAACGTTGGTACAGTAAATGCAGAGAATGCAGGAGTAAATTTATTTTTTTGATCTCCCACGTAGCTTTTAGAACAAAGAGAAGATGAGCACGCCGCTCCTTACTTCGCCCTCTTGTTCTCTCCTTCTTTTCATCTTTCTTTGAAATGTCAAGGTGGTCTGTGTGCTGCAGTGTCTTTCACCCCTGATCATGTCTTTCTCTCCCTATTTAAAAATCTCTCTCACTGTCTCTCTCTCTTTGTCCCTCTTTCCATCACTCTGTACTTTTGTTCTCTCTGTTTTCTATTCAAACAAGCTTTTTTGGCACGACTGTGAAAATAACATTCAATTTTGGTCTCTGTGATGTCTGAGCCTCTGCTGGTCTGTTTTGGATGAAATTTGGTGGAATGATGGATTTTGACACTGGGGTCCAGCATGTTGAATATAAACCTGATTGGCCCACCACAGCGCCACCACCAGGCCAACAGGGCCCTGAGCTTCACACTCAATATCTCCCACACTGCCGGGTCAAATCGGGTTTTTAAAGGCTGATGCTGATATTTTTAGACTGAAGTCAGAAATAGCCGCTTTGTGCCTCTAAACAACATCTTTAAATTTGACCTTTTCCATGCTAAAAATGGCCATTGTAAGTCCCACCATGTCATACACTCCTATGTTGTCTTTCCTTCCAAATTTATGAATTAGTTACTGCTCAGTGTCCTTCCATAGTGAGACAGTTTCATAAACCTGCAAATTACAGGGAAAGAATTGACTGAAAAAAAGTTACATCAGCACAATTTAAAGAAAAACCAGGTCTGACCCCATGCACTGTTCTTACTATGAGGAAATGAACACAGTTTTGGGTAAGAACAGCCTTTTGGTACAAGAAGTTGTACTGTTTCATGTTAAGTGCCAAAGTTAGCATTCTGTGTTAGCCAATAAGATGGCAGGGAGTCGATCCAGAAGTCACCGATTCGTCTCTTTGACTCTCGAGAGTCGGGGTCGACTCCCGGCCGGTGATTCAAAGAGTCAAGGTGAGGCAGAGTCGACTATAAATAGTCGACTGTGAATAAATTGCCTGTGATATTTTATGTAAACACGCTCCTCATGTCCTCATATTACCGCTGCTACAATTTATATGTGAAAGCAAACCAGAGACAGTGAAAATAAAAATACAGTCTGTGCAGGGGAGATAAACAAAACCCATAAGGCTTACAAAAATATCTCAATTAGAGAGAGAGAGAGAGAAATGCCAAAGAGAGCTACAGATGGCATCAAATGGCACAAAACAACTTCATCAGTAACAAGTGAGGGGAATTAAATAAATTAGAAAAACCCTGAAAAAATCCTGCATGCTTCCTGCTCTCAGCAGCGTGTGTCACCTCTCTGTTGATTGAGCAAATCAGACGTTGTTGTTGCCCTCACTTCAGGCTGCCGTTTAATGCATTTCTGCCTTTGATGAAGTGATTTGCAACACGCTGCTGCCTCCAACACCTGGGCTTCAAGGAGAGGCAGGGCGGGACGCAGAGATGTAGAAAGAAAGGAAAGAGGGTAGAAAGCTCAGATGTTTTTATTTTCTGTCACCAGGGAAAGTTTACTGACCGTGTTGACATCGGCAGTACTCGAATTTTGCACTTGAGTGTTTCCATTCAGTGAGCCTTTCTCCTTTTCCTGCTCTACATCTCAGAGGGAAATCTTGTCCTTTTTCCTGCACTACATTTATCTGACGGCTGGAGTTCCTAGTTCCTTTGCAGAAGAAGCTTTTCCATGCAAAACATCAAATGTGATGCATTGTTAGAGTGTAAACTAGCCAACAGTATATGGAGCAGTTAGAGCTACAACATTCAAATACTTCTTACAGGTTAATGCATCAATAATTTAACACTCTGAAAGGAACCATTCTTCACTAGGACTACTTTGACTTTTCACACTCAGCTACATGTTACTGATGATACTTCTTTACAATTTGAGTGCAGGACTCTAACTTTTAATGGAATATGTTTTTATTATGGCATTGCTACTTTGACTGGAAGCGTCTGAGTACTTTTTCCACCACTGCCTGTAAACCAGCAGCTCCTCCGCTCTGGAAACATCTGGATCTGCTGCAGTATATATCAAATGCCTAAACTACACTTTACAGAGAAAACAAAAAAAAAAAAGGTCCATCTGTTGTTATCAGTTTTGGACAATGAAACAAAGAAGACAACGAGACACAGAAAGGGAAAGAGTAAACTTTCTGCTGGTTATTTTAACAGAGTAGCATAATAAACATCATACAATAATGCCATGCATGTCCACTGGGATGACATGGTGCTTCCAAAATGTGTTTAGAAATATGTTTCACTGTGTAAAATGAAAAGTAGCTGATCTGTGAAAGGCAGCATGTCTGTCATCAGAGAGCCGGCAGGAGGAAAACTATCAGGTACCGAGAGACGGAGTGAAGAGCGACTTTACATCTGCAGGAAATCTGCGACTGTGGCAGCAGCAGGCTCCGCCGGGGTAAATCTCACAGAGCGAATGAAGAATTGAGGAAAGAGAAAGTGTGGCGAGAAAAAACAGCTCAACAATATAGCGGAGGACGGTGTGGCAGAGGGGGGCTGAGGCACGTTCTTGTTGAGTAGTGACAGGAGCCTCTGCAGCGAGCAATCATCCACGACAACAACAGGCAAATGGAAATCACATGCTGAAGTAAACACATCACAGGCAGGAGAGCAGGGAGCGGGAGAGCAGGGAGCGCCGGGAATTTCACACGGGAGAAGGCAGCAGTTCGGCTCCTCTGCAGACCCGAGCGACCAGCCGAGGTCACGAAGCGCCGCTGCAACACAGACGAGCATCTGCCTGTGGCGAGCCGTTTCAACATCTCTTCAGTAGCGGTAATAGCAACTGTGGAGATCAACACTTGCTTTTTGACTAGTTAGAATTCCAAACCAACATAAACATAATGTGATTTTGACAATTAATTAAAGATATCTACATTTAATTTCTCACCAGTAATTATAAATGTCAACAATTAATTTCTTAATAGTGGAAATTGTTACTGTAGATGTCTGTGACTTGATTACAACTAGTCAACTTTTACCATTGACTTCTATTCAAACTCAATTACAGGTATCTGTAATTCAGTTGTGACGTTATAATTCCAAGTCGACATATCATAATGTAATTTTGACTATTTGCAATTGAAATTAATCATATCTCCAATTCAATTCTCACTAGTCAAAATGTTAATTATTGATATCAACTATTCAGTTCTAACTATTGGAAATGTCAGTTGTTGATATCAACAAGTCAACAAGTCTCAGTGTTCATTGTAGATATCTACAGTGTTCTTACATTACAGATATCATAAATGGAATTCTAGATATCTAAAATTAAATCTGACTCGTACGATGCACGGTGTGTGTGTTTTGTGTGTCTGTGTGTGTTTTGTGTATTGTGTCCGTATTCAAGAACTAATCAGCCGAAGGTGATTTTATTTCTTCTTCATGTAAAACAACAATCAAGCGTGCTCTCCGCCCCTCACTGCAGCTGATGAGCAGATTTGACTCCGCTGAGAGAAATTTTCTGGCTCTGTTCCACCAGATCACTTCTCAGCGCAGAAAAGTCCCACTTTTTTTTTTTTACAGAACCACTGCAACAACCCATGTTCCAGCACAATGAAGAGGTGAATTAAGTTTGTCACTGTTTTCAGCTGCTGTCTCATGTGGAGCCTTAAAATCTTGTTATATGGTGGATTTTTTTACCTTGTTTGAAGAGAAACAAGAATGTGAGACTAAAAGACGTGTTAAGAGTTATCTGCAGTGTTGTGTTGCAGTATGCATGCAGAGATGCATGAACAAAAGCTACCGCTGTAACGTGCACAGCTGTAATGAATTCAAATTACAGTCAAAAATTTTATTAAGTCAAACACAAACTCTGAGAAAATGTAGATCATGCTTTATTAAATTATGAGAATGTGTACACATTTTGTTTGACAGTTTATCGTGTGTTTAATGACGTGCTTGGTTTCATAAATCAAGCCCATGAAATGAACAGTGTAACTGAGGGAAAGCAGATTTTCTATGGGAATCAACCCTACAATATTCCACTCAAAAGTTCACTTCTCTAACCTCTTACGAGTACTACTTTTTTTTTTTTTTAAGGATAATCACAAAACACTGCAGACACGTCTCTAAATGCATGTTTTCACTGCGCTATTTGCAGACAAAAGCATGCAAATTGATGGTCCTGAGCCCTGCAGACACAGCACTGTAGAATAACACACATCACTGACATGCACACTGGCATGAGATCTGTGTCAAGGAGAAAAGAAGAAAGAAAGAAAAAAAAAAAAAAGCATCCAACTTTGCCCAGTCATGTGGCTAAGGGGATTATTCTGGGTCACAGGTTCAAGCAGCCAGTTCCTCGCTCTTCTGACAGTCTCTGCCTGAAGCTGAGGCTCTGGTTTCTTTATCACTACCTCTCTTAGTTTCCACCTCCTTCTTTTTTCCATCTTTTCACCGATCTCACTTCTTTCCATCCTCTCCCTCTCTGTATATCTGCCTTTAAAGGAAAACTCAAAATCCCCTTTTTCTAACTTACCCTGACTGAGAAAAGATGTTCGATACCATTTTCACCTCTGTACATCCACAGAGCTAGGCTAATGACTCCTGTAGACATCAAGTCTTTATGCTAAGCTAACAGAAAATGCTAACCCTCGGAACTGAACCAGTGGACGTACAGAGGTGAAAATGGTATCAAACATCTTGTCTCAGTCTGGGTAAGTCAGAAAAAGGGGATTTTGCCCAAAACACTGGAGTATTCCTTTAAAGGAAGATGACACTCGGAGCTTTAATTGGCACAAACAAGCCTAAACATGCTTCTTCTATGGCAGCCTGGACAAGATGTGGAAGGAAAGTGTGAAACAGAGTCGCAGAACACCTTTATCCGACACCATGGCTCCTGATTTGGAGGTGCTGTACCTCCATAATAAAAAAAAGCCTGTATTTGTGAAACAGCGTCAGGATAGAGCCAACAAAGATTATTAGTAGCTGTAATTTTCAAAAATACCACAGTAGCATTCATGACACGGTTTTAATCTTCAAACTCAGACTTGGAAAGCAAAAATATCAGAAGCACAGGCACTTCGGTATTGGTCTGTTTTCCTACCAGAGGGGAAGTGTGTTGTTTTCCACTGTCGCCTTCGTTTAATCTTTCTCTCATCTATACACTTTCCCATCTCTGTCCTCCGCTTTTGATGAAAGCTCATCAGAAGTTAGTGTGGGGATTTCGCCGGCCTTCAGCTGTGACCACTTCAAGCAGAACAGAGCGGCCGGCTGCAGCGTCTCAGTCAGAGGAAATTCACTTTGTAAGGAGCCGTAATGGATCTGAAACCCGCTCTGCAGCGCGGAGCGAGGAATCGCCTGGTGTGTTTTCTGTTTGAAAGGTATGAAATCAAAGTGTTGTGTGTAGTGTGTGTTGTGTATTAGGATTAAGTGTGTGTGAGAGAGAGAGGGGGAGACGAAACGAAATGAGTGTGGTCAGCCAGTTATTTACCTTTTACTGAATATCAGATATCAGCCAGCCCTGCGGTGCATTAGGTGTGCAAATGTTAAAGCCTCTGATTGGATGATGCAAGCCATGGGGGCGTGGCCTTCTTGAGATTTAAACTGATTGGATAATGAGAAGCAGGTTAAAGGGTGGAGGAATTATTTGTGAATGAGGTTGAAACCAACAAGTGTAGTGAGTGAATAAAAGGTTAGAGCAGATGAATTTGTGAACAAGGTCTTTGTGATTGAACTGAAGATTCCAGATTCATTAAAGCTGCAGTGTGGGACTTCAATTAACGTTTAAGTTTCTGCCACAAGAGGGAGACAAACCGTGCAGACCTGGACAGTTCAAGACAGCAGATTTAGTCGTCTGAGTGTTATAAACCTCTACCAGTGACCAACCAATTACCCTTCTTTAATTTTACGTCACAGGATGAACACCCCTGTGCATCATGGGATTGATAGTTGGGGGTAAATACAATAGGCTAAACTCCGAACCTGCATACTGCATACCGAGTTGCACATCAGGCTCTAAATTACACAATGTATGTTTCTATTGACTGCTGACTGACCCCATAATAATAAAAGATTTTTAAATTCAGAACGACTGGCTCAAAATGATCAGCAAACAGACTGTACAATAATCCGGTCTTTATCGAAAAATAGTGACCTGTAACTCCAGACCACTCCAGCACTGATGAAAGTGTCGGGTGCTTGCTCCACAAAGGTGTATCTGTATATGACATAGACATGATCCAATATGTAATGGATGTGTATTTTGTTCAAGGCTATTACTCCCCCCTAGTGTTAAGTTTCACTCAGTATCTAAGTAAGCACATGTGACAGGATATGGTTTTCTTTCTTTTCCTGTTTTGTGACAAGCTGGGGGTAGGACGATATGTCAGGACATGACTGGATTCATGATGTGGGCCTCAACATTTGATATCATATAAAAGTTCAGTGAAAACAAAGTGTGCAGGATTATGTTGATTTCTGAGTAATGCCTTGGGTTCGCTAGAAAATGCTACCGTGACAAATCGTGCCATAATTTGGATGCACAGTGATCTTGTGTGATTGCTGCAGTGAAATAAAGTGCAGCTAATATTGCAATTCTTTTTATTTTCTGCAATTCCCCACAAGAAGTATTAATGGCATTGCTGTTTTGAATATTTAGAATTACGGTATATTGCACTGATATTTTTGATAAATGCACTGATAATCTACTCACAAAAGTTTTGTTTTTTCTTTTTTAACAGTGAAAGTGTCCTCTGCTGTCAGAAGCTGCAGTTTGCTGCTGTGTCTCGCCTGCGCTTCTTGCTGCTGTTTTACTATCGTCTGCTTTGTTTTCTCGTCCTCCTCCTCCTCCCCTGTTTGAACTCGCTGTCTGTCTGTCTTCCTAAAAACAGGCATCGTTATGAGCCCTGCTGCTCCCACATACTCTGAATCCACTGTAATTGAGATCTTGATCATCCCACACAAGGCTATGGGTGGAAGAGAGACAGAGAGAGAGAGAGAGAGAGAGAGAGAGAGAGAGAGACAGCCCAATTAGTATCCTTACACCAGCCTTATTCTCGAGAGTTCCAGGTTTTCCCGGGGATCTAATTTTGCAGAGGAAATTTTGAGAACTCAAATGTTCTCGCAGAAGGACGTTTTTTTTTTTTTTTTTTATTTTGCAGAAGAATGATTTCAACCTATTATTCACGCACTGAATCCCTGCACCTGCCAATCATCGCCGCCATTACAACTGCAGCACTGTCCTGACCTGCTCCCACAAAAATGCTGGAATTGACTGATAAGTCACGGCGAGGTTTCCAATAATACTCTGCATGGCACGACTCACTATTTAATACAAATACACCTGTCATATGAAACTCTATTTTCACTACAGCGGCAATATCAGAATGACTCTCTGTTGGCATTGTTTCACTGTAGTATTCTGCTTGTGTCTTATTGAGACATACTGTATATTGGATGTGTACAGGAGCAAATCCACATCTGGAGTGTAGAGCTGCAGGTAAGACCAGTGAAGTAAACACTTCAAGCATCTGAGCTTGGAGTGTGTGCTCGTCTCTCTGCGCTGCCGCCACACATTCACAACACAGGTCACAGGAAGGCCATGTTTTGGCGAGCTTTGGCTGATGTTTGAAATATTTGCATCCATCTATCTATCTATCTATCTATCTATCTATCTATCTATCTATCTATCTATCTATCTAATGATAAAGTTAATACACAGCAAGGGTAATTGCGATGTACTTGTCAGCGGAAATTAACTTGGGAAAAGGAGAAAAAAAAGTGTCACACTTTCCAGGCTTCATAATGATACTTTGGCTCCGCCCACAGAGCCAAACAAACATAGATACAGTCGGCAAGGGTGAGAAAACAAGGCAAAGTCTCCCCTTAAACACCAGAGGAGCCTAACAGAGATAAGCTCTTTGTCAGGATAAGTTGTTTTTGAAATTCATTCTAATTTATCATTTAACTGCTGAATGCTGAGGAGCCGCTGTGCAGTGTGCTGCACAGCAAATAAGGCCAAAAGTCCAGAGTAAAAATGTCCTCCAGCTCAAACAGCTGCCCTGAAGGCCGCGGTGGCTGCAGGAAATTCAGAAACAGGACAACAAAAGACGCCGGTGGATGATTCCTCAGCCATGAATTACCATGATGAAACACAGGACTTTCACACAGGAGACCAGTGTTCGATTCCTGAGTGAAGCGAGACTGGTGCTCGTTTCCGAGTGTTAAAGTTTCGTTCTCGTTTTGTTTGTCTCTTTCTGTTTATTATTGTGACCTTGACGATGAAGGTCCTTACCCTAACCTTTTCCTTAACTTAGCCAAGCAGTTTTGAGAGTCGTCTGTATTCATGCGCACTACGGCTTCAAGAAACGCTTCAAGAAACGCTGTGTGTCGTATTCTGTGAGTCGGATTAGAGAGAAGCGACAATCGACCTGTGTGGTCGTCTGGTCTGGAGGAGGTCTTCTTCCCCCCTCCCCTCTACTGTCTTTTTCTTCTTGTTTTGTCCTCAGCCTGTATTTGAGGCCGGCCTTTATTTGTTCGTGTCAACCGCGCCTCCAGCCATTATTGGAAACCCAGTTTTTAACTACTGTCTTTGATTTGAGGAAATATCATATAAGGGTTAGTTAGCTTAGCTAATGTGTTCAGTCTAACCATTCTGACTGATATCTATCTAGGTAAGCTAGTCAGCTAGCCTGTTGAAGTCATGATGCCAAGAATGCCAATGGTCATGTATGAATAAAAAACAAAAGCAAAAAAGACACCATTGCTATTTTTATTTATTTATTTATTTATTTTATATGTTGATGACCGCCAGAGTCGCTTCTTTGTTGTTCACGTTTGCCAGATCGCTAACTTCCACTTTGGAAAACTTCAAACAGCTTCTCAACTAATAAGCTTCCCAGAAGTATTTGTATAACCAAAGCTACAGTCATTTTCCATTTGGCACTGAAGAATTAAGACCAGCCCCCGAGCGACACTAATGGAAGTTGTCGGTGTTCCTGTTTCGCTCTGAGCTGCAGAGGGTTCTCATCAGCTGCGGGATCTTCATGTGAAACGTCTTCTCTTTCATACGAGTCACTCTGTGAATTCTCCGATGTGCGGAAATATCTTTGAGATTGAATAATCATCTCTCTTTGTTGCTTTGATGCCGGCGTTCAGCGAGTAACGTCTGCCTCGAGATCAAAGCCGAAGGTCACACCTCGCCTCCTCCGGTTGTGCACAAGCCTCCTCCTCAGTTATCTTCTCATCTTTTAGACTGTAGAATACTTTCTCCGTCAAAACAGCACACACAGACTTCAAGGTGCCTGTGAAGTTCATTCAATGTTTTTTTTTTTTTTTTTTAGCGGCAGAAATGAGTCACCTCTCTTTTTTTGTCCTCTCTTTTGGCCCCGGGTCTTATTTCACCTTGAAATGAAAGAGGGAAAAAAAAGTTGCGGAGAGGAGGAAATACATTCAGCGGTTTTAATTTGATCCATCTTTGATTTCTTCCTCGTTTATCATGTGCTGAGTGTGCTCTTTCCCACCTTTTGTCTCCGTGCTCTTAATCAGATTTCGCTTCCCAGCCAATGCAGTTCCCTCATTAGCATCTGCTCGGTTCACCTCAGAGCACCAGCAACCACCCGCTCTCCCGCTTTCTTACCAAAGCCGACTTTAATATATACAGAAGTCTGCTCCAGCTATATTTCTCTCTTTCAGTTTGAGCTTTTCTCTCCCTGCATGTCTCCTTTCACTTGGATGTTGGATGAGGATGAAGGGGTGAAGGACAGAAAAATAGGGGAAACATTGTTTTAGCCATAACCCAAAATAGCCCTGACCTACTAAAATGGCCCCTTCTCCACCCCCCATCTGAACTGAGCCATGAAAAAAAGGAAAAAAGAGAGAGAGAGAGAGAAACAGGATTATGCTATTGCAAGACTGTAACCTTAACTAAATCTCCTCTCTCTCTGGCGAAGTACATGGGGAGCTTCTGGGTCTCCAGTGGAAAACATGGCAGTCCTTCAGTCAGACACAGCAAGCGGCTCAGCTCAGCCCTGCAGGAGGCACCGCAGCCTTCATCCTCATCCTCCTCCTCCTCATCGCCTCCTGCTGCTGGGCACGGCTGACAGGATCAGGGGTGACCGTCTCTCCGGGTCGTGTCAGAGAGATCGTAAGCTGTGCTGCATTCGCTGCTCAGCGTGTTTTTGTTGTTTGATATTCATTTTGGTGTATGTGCTGTTTGCAGTGTTAAATGTTTGATATGAGAGCAGCCCTATTACAGGAAATCAAACTTTCTCCTATAGGATCAAAGATGTTTAATGTTGAAATTTGATTTTGTTCAGGTGGTTAAAGGAATACTCCAACGTTTTGGACAAAATCCCCTTTTTCTGACTTACCCAGACTGAGACAAGATGTTTGATACCATTTTCACCTCTGTATGTCCACTGGTTCAGTTCCTGTGGGTAGCATTTCGTGCTAGCTTAGCATTAAGACTTGAAGTCGACAGGAGTCATTAGCCTAGCTCCATCAAAGTGAAAAAAATAAACCTTACAGCAGCTCTGAAGCTGTCTTATTTACACAGTGTATTTAGTGTGTTTGAAATACATGTCTTGGAGTTGCTGTAAGGTTTATTTTTTCACTTTGACAGAGCTAGGCTAATGACTCCTGTAGACTTCAAGTCTTTATGCTAAGCTAACACAAAATGCTACCCATAGAAACTGAACCAGTGGACGTACAGAGGTGAAAATGGTATCAAACATCTTGTCTCAGTCTGGGTAAGTCAGAAAAAGGGGATTTTGTCCAAAACATTGGAGTATTCCTTAAAACGTGCGCTTCTTGCACTGCTTCAAGTCCATCAAAATCCATGCTTTTGGGTTGTAGGCCACACATTTCAAACTGGACTTGATCTTTATTGGCTCACCTCACTAAGTAAATAATTTACACCTACTTGTAAAGCATGAGGCCAGTTACACGGTTTTAAGATGTAAAAAGTAACAGGATTTTGATGTAAGATACAAGAAAATCTTTTATTTATTTTTGTACATATTCATTTTGGCATTTATTGTTCAAAATATGTATATTATGGCATGGACAAGTAGGTAAGAAAGTAATAGTAAGTAAGATAAGTAATTTTTCATTTTCATTTAAATTCAGTGGAGATGTCACCATAGTGCCAATATATAAAATAAAAACAAAACAGAGTGACAAACAAAACAAAAAAAAAAAAAAAAAAAAACCTGTATAGTTCTCAAAATCATTTGGGTACACTGTTCATTCTCAAGGGCTTAACTTTGATCATAAGCCAGAGGAAGAAGTGAGTCTTATTTTGCCTGCTGACGCTCTGCACCAGCTGCCACCAGTTAACAGGCAGATTAAGACAGAGCTGGATGTGGTTAGGCAACGCCTGGGAGGGAGCAACTAGGCCACTGAGCTACAGAAACCGCTAAAGCTCCAACCCGTCAGTAAATACACTCTCCTTCAGACAATACAGAGTCAGTGCAGCGAGTTTTATTTTCTCTGCTCTCTGAACTACTGCTGCTTTTCAGCTCTCTTCCCAAGAGGAAGAGATATTTTTTTCTGTTTACTTATTCTCCTGCATTCAGCATCTCTCTCCAGTCAGTTCCCTACATGTTTTACAGTTAGTGCCATAGTTCCTGTTTTAACTACACTCCATCCAAACACACTCCATCCATCCAACAAACTATCAGTGTGGGTCAGCTCTCCTCCAGGTGTGTGTGGGGACACAGTGTCTATATAAAGTAGATAGTTGTTGTTGCTTTGTGCCACAGCTGGTTGTAGAGAGGGTGAGAGGGGTTTTCCATGATGGCTTTGATCTTGTCCCTCGTCCAAAGACCAGAGAAGATTAGGCAGATTAGTCCGCTGACGTATGAAACAGCCACGGCTGTTTTACACTTCATGTCTCACAGTGGTGAAGCATCAGGCTGTTGAACCTGTTTTAACCCCCGCTTGTTGACAGATCCCATCAGCCTCTGACACTTTTTACAGTGTTGTTCTCCCGTGTGTCTGCTCTGTGTTCTGTTGACTTTCTTCATCAGCAGTGTGTTTTAGAAACTCACCCAGAAAATGCAACGCACCTCCTGGACTTTTTTCACCCACCATGGGAGTGAACACAGATACTATAGGAGAAAAACAGCCTTTTAGGCCGATAGGTTCAGAAGTATGAGGAGAGAGAGCGATGGTCAAGCGAGCTAGACACTGAATGGAGTGAGGGAGTGGAAGTAGCCAGAACAGTTGTTTTTCAAAAGGTTTGAACCACTGCAACCACAAGAGGTTCTTCATCATACAGTCATAACTGTGAACAAAAAATAGGTTGATAGGCCCAGTAGTGTGTGAGATCAGCCGCAGACAGACACACAAACAGACACACCCTTTCCATCATGTTGTCAGACTCTTATAATGGAGCAGTTCCAAAAGTTTTTGTCCCTATTAATTATTTGGACCCCAAAAGATGGGAAAATATGACCCAGGTTTGAAAATACCAAAATTATCCTTCAACTTACATCTTGCAAACACAGCAAGTATAAGAACCCAAACTTCCACTTTATTACAACCCTGACAAACAGAAAACAATAAGCCATTCTCAGGTTTTGCCATTTTCATCATTTTGCAATCTCTCACTGACCATCCTCTTTTCTTTGGCATGCCGCTTTCATTCTTTTCTTCGTTTCACTTTTAGTTACCCCTGGGCTTTAGCTTTTTTGGCTAATGTCTTACACTCACATACTCCTGGTGTCGGGGGTTGAACGCCCATAATTCATAATTAGAAATTATATAAGGTGCAGAGAAGCTCATTGCACCATTTGGTTTTCTGGTTCATTTTATTGAACCTGCTGTTGTGTCTGAAGCTTGACACATGAAATCAACGAGTGAAGACAGTTAAAGAGGAGGATGGACAAATAATTGAGACACTGAGACAGTGAGATTGTTTATGTTGTGTGTTGAGGCTTTAAAATGCTGATTCAAGCAGCAGTACTTAGCGCAGGAAAAATAGTTGCATACACGCTGTGCGTGCACAGCGGGTGTTCTTAGTGTACTTTTGTGGCTAATGTTTCCATCTCATTACTCCTGCTAAAACCAGAGCTGGGAAACATGGAGGAAATGCTGCCCTCACAAAACTGCCAAAATCACCAGAGGAAAACACCCACGCTCAGGCCTGATTGAGAGGCAATCATTTTCAATTAGAAAAGCTTTCCTGTAGCGTGGTAGAGGTGCTGTGAGTGCCACTAATGGCAGTGGTGATGCCCACTCTCAGTATGCTGTCCTGCCCTGCTCAGACACAAAGCAGGGTGTTAAAGACAGGGAAAGACATAACGATGATCAAAGAAAAGAAAAAAGAAAGCTACGAAGAAAAAATATTCAAACCACCATGACAGAATTTATAGTTTCTTTTTGGCAATTAAAAAAAGTGACAGCCAGTCCAGCAGAGTTCAGAGACTTGGAGAATCTCTGCCAAGGAGAGCTGAAGCTGATCTGGAGGCTTGTGGTGGTTCAACACCTTACTGAGACACTTTATGTTGGTTTTTCCTTTAATTTGTCCACCGTCTGTATATGCATGAGAGTACATACTCATTGTCATACAGACACACATCACATCGCTTCATACTCTTATTCGACAGTCTCTTCCCATTTGTAGTGAGTTTGCAGCATGACAGGTGCGACACAGCACAGCGCTCAGGAGAGACTTTCAGCTGTTGAATGAATAATTCAGAACAGGTTTGGCCGTGAAATCAATTTTTCTACGATCCCCTTTACCCCTGGCTTTAACATGCATCCTCGGTGTAGTTGGACAGAGCTGTAACACATAAAAATTTGGGTGTAAATGCACCCAAGACACAGTTGAGATTTCATTATTTGAACCAGGAGGCTCTGTATGCTGCTGCATGCTGTGCAGTTTGAATTTTACTAGAGACAGAGCAACCTGACTTCAATGTGATCACTATACACTACAAAAAAAGATGTAGGTAACTTTCTAGATTGAGTGGAACTTCACCAGAAATTTAAACTTAAAAGCTCAAATAGCACCCACCTGAGATTCAGTACCTTCCAAGTGCTTCCTATGCACGTGCACGCTCGTGCATGTGCCTTAGTTGACGATGCGATGGGGATTATGAACGGACGAGCCGGCTTCCTTCTCTGCCATTCTGTAGCTACAGTAAGCTAAGCTAACATACTGTGGCTCCAGTAGGCTAAGCTAAGTCAGGGATGCGCGTGAATGCAGCAGCTGTGCACGCTGTGTGTTCATGGGACATGATTGGCGCTGAGATAGCAACGCTTACTTCCCTGATTGGTTGTTACATAACTGGCACAGTGGATTTTAACAAATGAGATTACAGCCCAAGGAGCAGCCTGGAAGACCAGATTTTTTCTCAATGCATTTATTTTGGCTCAGACTCTCTGTGTATAATAGTGATTTGTCAGAACTGTGAAGTAAAACGTTACCTACAGGAGCTTTAACATTAGGGGGTTGATTTATCAAGAATGCTGCAATTAAGTGCCTGCATGGGGTGCAAAATTTTGCGTCGCCGCAATTTATCAATTTAGTAGATAATTCACCAAGACTGATAATGTAAATGAACTCAGCTGCAGCTGAGTTTATTTGAATGCACTTCCATTAATACCTGTGGCTGCAAGAAGCGTAAGCTGCATGTCTGAAAAGCAACATGTCTTTCAGAGACAGCAGCTATGAGAAAGTTATTATAATCAAGAAACATGTCTGTTTGCAGGACAAGCTTTTGTTCCTGTTTTTTCACATTTTTAGCAGCAGAACTCGCAGCAGGCTGCAGCTGCTGAGAATGCAGCTTTATCCATCAATTACAGGCTGTTCCTCAGCTCTGATGGTCCCACTGACCCTGATAACGCAGCCTGATAACACTGGTGAAAACACAATGGGTCTGAACTCTTCAGACACTGTGGCTAAATAACTTTGATCCAATACAAAACAGTTTTGTATGCCTCCAGGTTTGAGATAACAGGTAAAACATTCACCGTGCGTCCTTTACACAAGGACACAGTGTGTGTCCGTGCATAAATTAATGACATTGCTTGCAATATCCAGATTGTGGCTGAATTTCTGCCCATGCACAACAGAGATATGATCATAATGTGACCAAGATCTGTACTTCACAAGCTGGCATTGTTGTATGCATCAGGTTGAATTAAAATACAGGTGGAAGCGTACAAATGTGCTGCAAAAGAGTTAAGATGTTAAAGATGATTTTCAAAGGTGTTAAATAACAGACATGATTTCATTTCCTTTCCTTTAATTTTAGCATTTACGGGCCACCAATCATGATAAATCTGCTTATTTGAATAAATGTCCATTCCCTCCTCCCATATTGCCACTTTACTTTAATTTCAGCGCAAACCTGCACTGCTGCACCTTGAGAAATCAAGGACTGATGCTGTTTGTCTCATTTGTGCGTGAAAAAGCCCAGCAAATCCTTGATAAATCAACCCCTTGGTCTCATCTTCAGGGTTCAAATCTTGTTTTTTATCAAACAAGGTAAAACATAGCTTATATATATTAGGGTGTGATCACACTGACAGTTTTCCAAACAGTGGAAAGGTTTACTCTAAAACATTTTTTGCATTTGGCTCATATAGTTTGACGCTGCCCCATTACAAACAAAACAGGGCTCGTAAACAAAAGTCACATGGGCTCACAAACAGCTTGATCATTGGCGTTTTGGCAGCCTGTCGTCCCACCTGATCAGGGGTTTGGCAGCAGAGGGGACGGTCACAACAAATCTGACTCCAGTCCTGTAACTTCATCTAAACACAATGGACTTGTCTCAGTTGTTCTCTGGTGCTCAAACTACATATTTTGAACTGTTGATAAAGTAGTTGATTGCAGATTGAAATTTTGAACTTGTTTTCCAAGCTTAGTTTATGCACAGAGATGGGTCAGGAGGGGGTTCATGGGTCATCGAGTTGGGAATAAATCACAGCTGTGGTGTGAAGACATCCAAGGTGAGGGCAGGACAGTTTCCCTCTGGGGAAAAGCAAGAGACTGAAACGTTTCTTTTAAAAGCTCACAC
>OMKZ01022341.1:75440-86962 GCA_900302535.1 Neoniphon sammara | reverse complement strand
TAAAAATAAAGTTAAAATAATTTAACTTTGTTAGTTTACTATCAAATTTGGGACACATTATTTCTAATTCTGTCCAATTTGATATACAGTATGTAGTAAAATAAAGTGTGACCAGTGAAACTATAATCTATATGCCAATAGATGTTCAAAATAGGTCAGCATCAATGATCAGTTATCTAATCACAATATAGGCCTACATATGTTCAAGCATCCAAAAGAAATGACAATACTGTCAGTTTTGTTTTGACCAGATTACGGCTGTATTTTATTTTGACCATTCTAATTTGGATGTTAACTAACTCTGAGATGGGCAATTTTGACATAAAGGAGATGAGAAATACACTGTTGTTGCTCTGAGAAGGCATGTTGGAGAGCACAATAATCTGAAACCTACACTGCATATAACCTCCTCCTGTAATATACAGCATTTCTAATAATCAGAATACTGCCTAATGTTGGGGAAGTGCAACTGTTTGGTAACAAGATTTGCTATATCTGGAATATTCACATTATTGTCTCTTTTATTATGGCTCTTTGCTCACTGTTATTTCTAACAAAGAGTATCAAATGTTTGCTTGTTACTGAACATTTTTAGGAGATGCCATGGATACTTGCACTCAAGTCTGGTTTCATTATCAGTGAGCAGGTACCTATAAATTGTGGACTGTTAGAAATCATAACAAGTCTAAAAGCATGTGTTTTTGCTGGGAATTGGCAAAATAAGATTAATATTCATTACCAGGAAACATGCCTAACACAAAAATAATGAACACTTTAGGGCAAATCCAGTAAATATACAATATTTCAAGTAGGGGATATAAGATGCTTTTCTCTGTTGCAGCCCCCACTTTGTAATTTAACAATAAAACAGTTTTTGTGTTAATTGGTAGATTCGTAAGGGTCCTAGATCACATATCCATGGCAATGCCATTTGTTGCTGCACAGAAATTGATTTGGACATTGGCCATTTGCCCGTCACTGGGTGGACCCCATTGATATTCCAACACGTTGCTTATGCAATGAACATGTCTACACATACAGTGTCCTGTGCCAGAAACCTGTCCCCTCTGCTACAGAGGCTTCAGCTCTGCTCCACACTCACCAACCAATGAAACGCCCTGCAGCTGGACGTGTGACTTCTTATTAATCAGAATGACAGAATCAATATCTAGGCCCACTCAATGTGCATACACGGGTCTATTCGTCTGCTAGTTGGAGGTCCTGAGACAACATGCCGTAGGTCACTGTCTTTGAGACACACTATGACCCAAAGTGACAGAGGGTCCATCTGTCTTTGAGACACATCATGACCCAGTGTGACAGAGGCTCCATCTGGCTTTGCATATGAGAAAAATGCCAGCGTTTTCTTGTAAGGGCATGCTGTCACTAACATTATATAAATCACATCTTTGCACTGGGGAGGAGGTATGTGTTTTAAGACAAGTATAGACTCTCCCATGGTGCACTTGTGGCAGTGACATCTAGACCCAATTAACTCAGAGTGTGCTAATGTCTCCACACCCATCAGAGTTAATTTAACTCTTTAAGATAGTTTTGAATTTTTGCCCTGAAGCTAAAGCAGCTCTATAAGAGGACAAACAACACCCCTATCAACACTTGTCAACTCCAAATAACTGTCACTGAAAAATCAACACTTATTAATGGGAAAATCTGCTCTCTTCTTTGTTCAGGACTTTCTCATTATAAAAGGCATAAAAATTGTATTATTGCCAAAATTTAAAATTTATTATGAATCTTCACATCTACCATTTTTCACACACCTCCTGTAATCCCCCTTTTGTATGCAAATGAGAATAGATGATCACACAGTGAGGAAGTGCAATTCTTGGTTTTTCAATTTGGGACTGTTACAATACAGTGATGTACGAAGACAATATATATGGCTTAATCTAGTTAATCTGGTTTTCAATCATAAAACAACACATTCTGTTGCATTTTATAATCACTGATGTCATATGAGCAGCACTTTTATGTATTTTTTTTTTATGACTCAGTTGCAAACTTTAACCAATGAGCCAACTAACCAAACATTGTAGCATTGTATTTGAGGCATCTGATCAACTGGACAAGAGAGCTGATATTACATTTAAATAAAATGCTAATTAAAATAACACTGACTTAAAATAAAGTGACAGTAACTTGTCATGGAGCCGACCTTCTCAATTTCCAACTTGTGATGTCCTGTAGTCAATGTTGTTAAGTATGCTGAGAGGAAGGAGCGCATTCCTCTCACTGATCTGATTAATCTATATATATTTAAAAAAATAAAGAAAGAAAAAGAAAAAAAAACTTGTAATGTTTGAGAAATGTTTCTTGTATTAGTCTTTCTGCTCACACAGGTTTTCTGTAAGGGGGAGTTTAATTCCCAAACCTGCCTGACCCCTTTAAGAAGGAGTGCACTGCTTGTTAAAATGTCTGTGGGTAATTTGTTGTAATGTAGTTATTTCCAAGAAAAGGATGTATGTTTACTTATTTGTCAAGAGCAGTATTATTAACAGTATGTATTTTTGAGTATGCCTTGTGAGAAACTGAATCCTTGTAGAAGGTAAATCTCCAACTCCAAATGAGGGGTGATTGAAGTCACCTGTGTTAAAGTGGCACTAATTCTAGAGGCCGTCCCTGATTGGCCACAGGCAGCATGTGACAGGGTATAAAAGGTTTGGAGGACCACTGAACTGTTTTTCCTCTCTTTATGAAAATGGAGACTGATCAGTCTCTTGTGTGGTGAACATGTTGAACATGTGAACATGTGTTTTTGTACATGAAGTTCCCTGCAGAAGACCCTAACTCATTGACCTAATGCGACTGTTTGTGTTTTTCCTTTTTGTGGCCGGTCTTGAAAAATCCTTCGTATCTGCAGAGCGAACGCCTGCACACTGGTCCATCCTTCCCACTCACACTACCAGCCATTCCCCATCACAACAGACATGTTGCTGTGATTTTGTAGAAAATTGTTTTACTTCACCACAACCAATTTTAATTGTGCCCAAGTATGGAGGAATTAAAATCTCACCCTTACTGAGTTTTGGTCTAGAAGACCATTCCATGTCAAATGTGGTGTGTTACACAACGAAACAAAATAAAGAAATTTTAATTATGAAATTCTTTACATCTTCTACATCCTACAAATGAAATATTTTCTTCATGGCTGATCTACATCTGGAGGTTCGAACTCACACTTGTGGGGACTAAACTTTTAACGGTTCCATGCTGTCGATGGTGTTGCCTGGGAATGCGAGCAGTTGTCACATATCTTTGCACCCTTTGAGGGATTGCCACACGACCCAGCAGCAGGCAGACGTCCTCTGATCTGGTCTGTTTCTGGGCTGAGCTAAGTTTAGAGGCCTGCAGAGAGGAGTGACCTGAGAGGATTTCTGGGCGAGGCAGAGAAATGGAGGCCTCTGCTGCCGTATTGGCTGTGGTGTGCATGCTCTGGTCAGTGTATTATTAGGCTTGGCATGGGACTAAAGTTTGCACACACTACATATTCAGCTTGGTCTCTGGTTTGACCTCAGTCAACTGAGGACTACTGTTGAGCTGTATGTGCCCTCAAAATGCAAGTATGTCCTCACATTCCTACTTCTGAAGAGTGTATTGAAATTGAAAAGTTTTTTGAAAATTTCACCATGAGATAAAATAATGTTTTTTTATTTCCTGTTAGGTTCCAGTTCCCAGGTTTTTAGTAGTGCTGTTTTTTATTCCTCCAATCATATGTATTTTTCCCAACTTTGAGAGGCATCAGGGAGAAGTAAATGGAGCTTATTTTCTAAATCTGTGTAGTGAGTGTGTGTGCATTTTGCATAGAGCTATTTTCACTTCTGCAGATGTCCTTGACGTGTAATCACTGAGAGGAGGTGGTCATGGCTAAATGTCTGCATAATGCCTAATCAGTCTCTCTTCTGATGCATCAACAGCATGTTTGCCTCATCTGTAGAATCAGTAGCATGGAGGCTGTGCCTCAAAAATAGTAGATTCACACAGTACAAACAATAATTTTCCATGACAAATGGCCCAACTCAGAAAAATAAAAGAAGTTGGAGCTGACGACAATCTTTTCACACCTGTCATTAGCAGATGATACCCATGGCCCTTTGTGGGCTAAAGAGGACAGAGGCTACCACTTTGTGGAAACTCATGGGGATCTGAATAAAGATTGGACTGCTCTGTATCTGCCTTTTTTGTAATGAACTTTCACCAAGCTGCAACATTTCTCTCAAGAAAAATGAAGTCTCAACTTCTACTTGAAATCTACTCATAAACCCAGAAGCTGACTCACATGCTTCTTTGATTTAAAAAAAAAGGCAAAGGCTTATCAGCAGTGCTACTGAGATTGAGAAGAGTCCCACATTGCTGTATTCTTAGTATCTGTTCACAAAGCGGAAGTGAAGTGATGTTCCTTAAATAGAGTTCACTCTCAAAGTGTTTTTCCATTCCACTTTCTGTCAGTTGAGCTCATACTGTTGTATTTGCCCTACAAAGTGCAAGGCTTAGAGTGGATGTAGATAACCAGATAGCAGACTATCACTGAATCTGTGTAGAATTAGTGTTAATGCATCAACTCAACTCACATTGTTATGCACCCTGAAATGATGTTGATCCAACACTGAAAATATGACTGTGAATGAATATAATTATTCCTTTAAAACTTTTCCAGTGAATTTATATCCAGTTAAAATGGGTCTTTTATTCCTTTTCTTGACTTGGCAACCCTGTTAAGGACTGGTGCCTGCCCTCCACTCACTGCATGCTGGGATAGGCTCCAGGCCCCCCGTGACCCTGATTCAGAATAAGCGAGTATAGAAAATGGATGGATGGATTTGGTGACTTGTTAGCCAAAAATCATGTCAGCTGCAACCCCACTTTTCCAGTTTCATTTTACCCCATTAAATTAAATTAATCCTTTAAAGACTCCATTAAATTAATTTTACATTGTTTCAGTGTTAATTGGACTTTAATTCAATGATTGGATTTGTCAACCCATTTTCAACCTTTGGTTCAACGTTTTTTCAGGGTGGAAAAGTAATGCTGAGTCAGGCTTTAGTGTGGTTCACATTTGGACCGGCATGGAAACGTACAGCTCAACAGAATCCAGTAATGCACAACTTACAGTACCTTCATCTCAACTCTGCCGCGACTCCCGTCAGCCAGTCACTTACTGCTAATGCTGAGTGACTGAAGTATGTACTCATGCCTGCACCACTGTAAGCATGTATCAGATACTGCATATTTCATTAAATGACTCAGGGTGGACTGATGACGAAGCCACTTCTGTGAAACTTATCGAAAGCTTGTGCAAAGTCTGACAGTTCCCTGCTGCTTACATAATGCTTTTCCAAGGCTCTGTCAGCTCTTTGTATATCCTAACATGTCTCAGCACATTGTTACATTAAGAGTGTCATATCTGTTTGATTTAATATTTATACTGAGCTATTATAAAGACAAACATTCAGACTGTACAGTCACTAGTCATTGTGACATTGTCATATTTTTCCTTGCACTGTCATGAAATTACTACTATACCACCTTTCTGGAATTGTATAATTTTTCAATAGTATAATTGTTTGGAATTTATTAATTCTCATAATCCCATCAAAGAAAACAAGGTAGGCACGCTATTTGAAATGCATGATGCCAAACCTGTGCATGAAATAAGATGCTCCAGAATTTATTGCCGTAGTTAATCATATTTAGCCGAGTTCAGTGTCCGTGAAAATTGTGATTATGCCCTCAATTGATCAGCTAACTGTTTTTCAGAATTACACTGGGAGATGTCACTCAGTATATCAGGGTACTTTCCACAGAGGAGGAGGAAGTAAATGAACCCTCTGCGTTTTTCTCCTCTGAGGAACACAGCAACTTACTCTGCAAGATCCGTCCCTCCTCATCAGTACACATATTGCAAACATTCAGATGGAGAGTAACAGTTTACAGATAAGGATCGACTCATGTGCAGCGTTGATCAGAAGGATGCATCCTCTGTGATCTTTCAACATCAAATTGAGGCAGCTGATTCGCAATTTTATTGGACTCCCAGTCTGTCATTAGAAGTGTGGCAGACAGGCGCTGGGAGCAAATAAACAGGCTGGCAATGTGCTTACGGTTCACTGTGCTCCTGGCATACCTGCTCTTTAACTGGAGCCCTCAAATTACCACTGCTCAAACGGCCCACCTTAGACAGAAATGGAAAAACAGAATAATGTGTAGTTTGGAAAGGAGGTGTCACTGAGGAGTGCAGGGAGAGGCTGGCTGTGAATGCAGAGTGAGAATATTTAATCTTGGGGAATATTTAGCCAGGGGGAACAGCTGCATTCATCTGCTGTTGTTGGCTCCTAATCTGGAAAAAAAAAACAAAAAAAACAATGAATGTGAACCAGGTGAAATGTACCATCAAGGCAGAGGGACGCTCATGTTAGAAGTAAAGATGGTCTAGTAGTCTATGCCATCAGTCAAAGCAAAAATGTTACACTATTTCCTCCCTCAAGGTTAAGACAGATATGCCAGACAGATGAAACAGAAACTGAGCAAGAATCTGTCACCTTCAGATCAGCCGTGGTTTATCAAAGTATAATCAGATCAAATGAATACATTACGTTAGATTCTTCTATAGGTGCCTTTCCTAAGATGCAGAATGACTGTAAAGAAATGAATTGCAAATGCTAATTTGAATTCTGTGTTGCCATTAATCAAACTGTAAAATGTCTCTTGATGGATTGATTAGAACCGGGGAAGACGATACAGGTTACTGATGATACAAGTTATTGACTTATGTGTTTTTTATGTATATATTTAACCAGCTGCAACTACTTATATCTTACCCTTTTATGAAGCTGCACGTGTTTCTACTTTATTTTTTATAACATACATTTCTATATTTTACCTCACCTCCATGTCAAATTAGGGGCTAAAAGAAAATCCATATTACCAATAAATATGCATTAAAAGAATACTATGTGAATTTTGATGTTTCTAAGGTGGTAAAAACAGCATATTACATTTTTTGTTGTTTTTTCAAGCTCTAACCTCTGTTTTTTTTGTTTGTTTGTTTATTTTGTTTTGGTTTTTTTCCCTTATTTATTTAGATGAAACTGACAGTGTGTGTTGTAATAGGCTGCTTTGTTGGCTCAGGGTGTGGTGACAACAGGAGTGTTTCTTGGGGGGACGAGAGTGGCGCTTGAATGAAGAGGCGAACATAATCGCAGTGTTGCCGAGGTAACGTAGAACCTGACACTGCGCTGAAACGAGGTGACCAGTGAAGCGGCGCTGTAACAGGAGAGCGCGCAGTATTTACCTGTAGCCTTTTAAGTCAGCAGCAGAGACAGGTGGGGAACTCATGTGGATCATCAAGTTTTCTAGAAAAGCCTCAGAGCTATTTTTTAATGCCCTGTAATGGTCAAAATTCACCACCACTGTTTTTACAATAATTTTTGAAATATAAATATGAAATATGCAAAAAAAAAGAAAGAAAACATGCATGAAATTCTCTTGAGGGGTTCTTACACCTGAATTGTGAAGAATTTTGTGGCACTTTCATGAAACTAAATTAGATTTATATGTTCAGATTAAAAATAATAATAGTTAAAAAAAAATCAACCATTCAGTTACTGATGCAAATGTATTGCAGCAAATTCTTTCCTTACTTTGAATAAATATTCTAAACAAACAAAAAACATCTCAAGGTCATGCTCAAGGTCATAAGCCATATGGATGTGTCTTTCTTTGACGTAGAATTCATCTGTTTTGACAGAGCAAGCTAATTACAGTGGGACACGGGCACCCCAGGGACATCCATCAGTGAGTGTAGTCCTGTGGTCGGGCGAGGAGAGCGAGATATTCATGTTTATGGACTGTTGTCTTTAGCGAGCCTTAGTGTACTCTGCCCGGCAATATCCCATCATACCCAGCAGCGGTATGATGGGATTGTGAATGTCCCGCATTGTACCAGAGCTTCTTCGGTGCAGCTGTCTCATGGTCCACGAGATCCTTTGAAGCTATAGAGGTCACATGCGCAGCCTTTCATAGTAAACCTCTCACTCTGACCAAGCAGAAGGGGGCTTCAAGGCATGCTGCCAAGGGCGGGGCTCCATTACCTTGAGACCGGAGGCTCTGTGTAGGCCAGGGATTAAGACTACCACTCCAAGCCACATTAACAAGGTGGAACTGCTGCCCTTCAGTTTTCTACTGAGGGCAGCACCTGCAGTCCACCCTGCCTTTTGTTGACTAGAGGATTAGCTTAAAGGAGGTTGCAGAAAAGAGGAAGACCCTTGATCATTTCTCATGTAATTCACATAAAACTTCAAATCAACTTAAGTCTTTTTTCTCTTTACAAACTATCTTGTATCTTTTATTTATTCTTGTTGATCCTAATAAACCTTTGTGAAGCTCGAAAGCAGCTAGCATGATAGCTGAAACTGAATTTGGGATATGTGGTCGAGTGGAGATGCATGTGATCACCTTCAATGGCATCTTGCATGAAAAACAGCTGCTGAAGGGTTGATGATACCACACTAACACTCATGTCACTTCTAGATTCTCGTTTGCATTGGAGACAACGGTATCTCAAGAGGATCTGTCATGATGGTTGATTGTTCCCGCTTCGGTTCAGCAGCCACAGAGGAGGCGAGCGATTCACCTTTGACCTTTTAATTTGGAAACTGGTTCCCAGGGCCTGGGGGGTTGGGGGGACGAAGACGCTACTGCTAAGTGTGATTAATCAACACCACACATCATGGCTGATCACGTCTTACTGCATGTGTAAAAATATGGCACCTACTGCTCCGAGGGAAAAGGCCTCGTTTTCTTATTGGATTATGACAATAAATCAGCAGCTGTGGACATTAATGTTTAATGCATGTAATATACATTTTAATAGTTTAGAAGTGGTAAAAGTAACTATAAGCTTAATATTTTATTTTAATGTCATGGCACTATGTGCATATTTCTAAAACACAACACAAACTATGACTTATAACACATTTGTGATGTCACATGTAAATGAGCTTTATGGGATATTGGTACCAATTTGGTCCTTGTATCCGGTTTCATTAAGTGCTCATACAATGCTTATCTCATTTGTAAAAAAAACCAATAGAGCAGTGTGCTATTATTTATTAATATTTAGCATTAGTAGTAACAGCAGCATTAATCACATTATTGCATTGGCCAGTTGGACATTTAGCTTAAATAAATAAACACAGCGCTCCATAGTTATTAATACAAGGATATCTTATGAAAGGACATGAGGACTGAATTAGTATTCATTCTACAGAGCTGCTATACAGGCCCTTTTTCAAGCCTTCTGAACTTGTCATAAACTTGACTCCATTTAAAGTGTTATATATATCTTCCTTCCTCATACTCATAAAATGGTTCCAGATTTCACAATTGGATTAAAAAGTGTTGCAATGCTTACACTCAATGAGTCTGCTGTGAATTTTTGTTTGTAACAGCTGAAATAGCTCATTGTCTTCAGCGAGCGAGTGAGTCCCCAAGTCAAGGTCACCCCTTGCTCCTCAATAATGTCATTGTGTTTTTTCCCTTGCAATGGAAATAATGGAATCTATTGCAACGTTGTAATAGAACAATTCCTTGGGAAAGAGGCTTTTCATAGCAGTGGGAAATAGAATGATGGGCTATGTGTTGCAGCAATAATATTTCAAGGCTGCTGTCCCCTGCGGTCATGAGAGTTCAGCCAATTTGTGTTAGTAAAGGTCAGGTCCATCTGGAGTGCTGTTTACATTCTGGGGTACCCTCCTTCCCCGGGCGTTGTGGACTGAACAACAGTGTCACACACACACACACACACACAGACACACACACTGGAAGTCATACAGTCTTGTCCAAGTACAGTCCACATTCCAGGCAACCTACAACACTTAGCATGTTAGGAATGCTCTGTACTCCACTTCATAATGAGAGAGACGCACAAAAGAGTGGCTGGATTGATGTTCTCAGTTCTCTGTCACACTTGTTAAGTTTTTCACAGCGCACAAAGTCCTCCTTTATTTTCTAATTCTGTTTGGGCGTAGTGTAACTGAGATGATATTGTTAATGTGTTTGTGAAGGGAACATCTGCAAGTTGTAACGCTCGGTCTTGTATTACTTCTTTGTTCCAGTGTCTGATCGTAATAAAAAAGCACCTGGACGTAATAAGTTGAACTGAATTATTATCTGTCTCGGATCATAATATTCGTTACATGCACAGAAATTGTGTCATACCAGTTCTTTCTTTTCTCTTTTTCTCTTTATGTGGGAGCTCAGTTTCTCTGTGGCCGTTGTAAGGTCCAGGCTTCACTTTGTAGCTGGCCGTCAGGGCTCAAATTAAAGGCCTCTACGGCCTGTCATTGCTGCGCTAGTGCACCGGTGGCTGTGTCATCAGCGCTGCAATGGAAACTGTTTACCATCCATTTGAACTTAACAACCATAACGTGCTGTGACATCTGTCCTTCAAACACAGGTTAACCATCCAATTTCTTTCTTTTTTTGTTTATAATTTATAGAACATCTAAAAACAGTGATTACATAGTACATTCACATAAAAAGAACATTTACACCATATGGAATGAAAATCAATAAAAGGGACAAAAAAAGAATAAGAATGAATAGAAGCATAAAATACAGACAAGGATAAATCATCACATCAACAGACCATAGAAATCTCAAGAAGAAATTCAAGAGATGATACTGATTTAAGCTAGCCTGAGATCCTCACACAGGACATCATAGAATTTAAGTGTGATGTCTGTAAAGGCAAAATGCTCAGTCAGCTTTAGTCTTGGGTCTAGACAAGCCTGCACTTGGGGGTTTAAAGCTATACAATATAGCTAGAGGCCAGACCCTGCTGACTTTGAATTTGTCTACATCTGTCAACATCACCAAGAGTTGTCTGCCTGCTAACAAACAGCAGGTCCTGTGGGATCTCCTATTTGCAAAATATCACTATTCTAAGGTGTGAAAACATACATCCCCAACTGACAGGAAATGAACTCAACACACTGTGTCTGGTGGTTCAAAAATAATTAATAAGTCTTGAACAACAAATCCGCACTCCAAACTATTTCTCTTTAAATTGTTTTGTCAAGGACATTGCATTCTGCGTAGCAGAAAATACAGCTGCAATCTTTTTACCCCATGCATTGTGTCATAGTGTCATTATGTTGAAGTAAATTTAATGAAGGCAGTAAATGTATCTACATGGTCTGAAACCAACACAGCTTCTGAGGAAAGTGCTAGCTTTACATTGTGCTTATTTACAATTTTATTTATTTATTTATTTATTTTTAAACAAAGAGCCTGCAGAGGAACCTGATGACAAAGCCTCAGATAAGACTCATGTGCCTGATCTCTGTTTCGGTGTGAGTTCAGTGACGAGGCTAAGGATTTCACACCCGTGCCTCCACATTTTCATTTTCATCATATCTGTAATTTCATTCTAAAGTGTCAATCGATTTCCCCCTCCCTGACTCGGTGTGAGATTCAGAAAAGAGAGGAACCCAAGGATGTCA
>OMKZ01022341.1:63890-75158 GCA_900302535.1 Neoniphon sammara | reverse complement strand
ACTGACTTGAGTGTTTGTGGGTGCTTTTGTGTGTGTGTGTGTTTGTTAAGCGGCGTTAAGCTCCTGTGGTCATGACTTACCATTGTTGTGAGTATTGTTGTCAGCGGCGGTGGTTTGTGGTGTGCCAGTGTGTGGGTGGTTAACAGCTGACCACTGAGAAAGGCAACCATCACATCCGCCCCATTATGGTCGGCCTCTGCCTCCCAGACGTGCTGCGAGCGTCGGACTGTTCACACAGCAGTTTCGGACAAATTTGTTGTGACAGGCAAGTTTAAATGTAATCAGCCTGAGCAGATGTTTACTCCTAACAGTTCCACCTTTGCACCCTCAATGGCTGTAAGCATTCTCAAACGACCTTTTTTCAAAGGTTGAATCCCAGCATGCTTTGTGAGCACTGGCAAGAAAGCACTGGTCACGCAATCAATTCTCTCCACACAATAGACATAATGTTGACTCTAGTCCCCTCTATGCATGCATACACAGGCTTCACTCTAAGGGAATAAGTCACATTATATAATCTGCACTATATTAATATAAATAGTGAAATGAAACCCCTGTGATGGTGCAAAATTGAGCACATTTGATCTAATTATTTAATAGGCTCCAGCCACTGAGAGCATTTTACAATTAACAGATGATAAATATTGCATTATGTATGCGTTCAGCATGCTCAGCAGTGACAGGCAGAGTGCTGCTACAAGGAGCACCTCCCTTCCCCGGTCCACTCCTCTCCCACCCATCCACAGAAGCAGCCTATGATGTAATGCTCCTGCTGCTGATAGAGCAACCCCCTCTCCTGCTTTTTTATTTTTCCCCTCCCCTTCCGATTTGCTCCTGCTACTGCTGCTGGTGGTGATAGTGGTAGTGGATGTGTGCGTGTGGTGCCGGTTCAGCTGCAGCCCTGGGCATCTCTGGGGATCCCTGCAGAGCTTCTGTTCCTCTGTCACCACTCGACTGAGAGCTGCTTCTACTGAGCGCTGCAAGACCTTGTCCTCCGCTGATAAAGGTAATTCTTCTGTCTTATAACAAAGGAAGTGCATTGTGAAAGAGTAAGGAATAAGGGAGTAGAGAGAGAGAGACAGCAAAACAGAGAGAGACAGAGAGGACAGGAGGCTGGCTGAGTGTCCAGTTAGCTGCTGAGTAAATTGGTCTGGTCGGTGCAAGCTTCTTGTCGCCACGGTGCCGGATGCCATGGCAATAGATGAATTTTACACCCTGTGGCTCCCTCAGTGTGTGTGCATGTAGTGTGGTGTTGGTTTCCATGGTAAAGATGAGACGGATTCCCGTGCTGGCTCAGAGGTAATTCAGCATGTATCATGGAAAGCTACAATACCTCTGGAGAAGTGATTGCCTCTCTCCTAAGCAGATTTCATAGGAGATTACAGTAAGCTTTTTTTTTTTTTTTTTTTTGCTGTTCACTTATATTAGATTTTATTGAAGAGCAGAACTCTGTTGCACTTTTTGATTCCTCTGAAAATAGATGTGGCTCAGCTGATTCTTTATGGTACTCACTTGAAACATATGTCTTTCATTTTTTTTTTCTGTCCTAAAGAAACTGGGCGTGTACATGGACAGTGATGTACCCTCGATGAATGATACAGCGAGTGTTACATGCATGCAGATTTTTGACTGTTTCAGAAACTGACGATGAAAACCACTTTTCCTTCATCATCATTTTCTTTGAAGAGTATGTGCAGTTCTAGCACAGAAACTTCACTCGGTTTGTTTTAAATGTGGCTGATTTTTCAGCAGTTGCTTAACCTTAACTCTTGCACTTTGTCTGATGCGAGGTTAATATTTCATGCCTTGTCTGCCCCACATGTAGATGGGGTTATAACTTATTCATCTGCAGGATTTTCCCTCTACTTAGATCAAGCGAAAAAGAATGCCATCACTTGTTTCCACTTATTCTGTCTCATACCACCCATTCATCTCATTAAGGACAGTATATAAGGTCATTTTCCTCAGTGCAGAGTAAATTAGGAGCATAATATTCCTCTTTTGTTTAACTGGAACTTGATGAGCTAACTCATCTTTAAATCACAATCCCATTAGCCTTAAGGTGATCAGACAGGAGGTGTGAATGTTAAAGACCTTTGGGCTGCAGATTTATTGTACAGAACAACTGCCTGCTTTGATTGGCCAGGGGAAACCATGTGGTGCTTTTAGGGTCATTTTATGATTTCCCCATAGGGAAGAGGTCATGTTTACAGTGAAGGTAATTGGTTTCTTGAGACACAGCAGACACAGAACATATTATCCTTGAGGCAATTTTTCTTCTGCATTTGCTGGAGAACAGACTATCTGGCCACAGCGTGTGTGCAGCTAATAGACAGATGAAATTAAAAGCAACTCTCACTCTTGTCATTTTGACCTTCATTGTTATCACCTGACAGACAAAATGACGTTAATCAAGAGTGGACCACTGGAGTAATGCCTTATAGATGTTCACCGGGAATGAGAGAACCATTCTGACTACATCAAATACCAGTTTACACCACAGGGGCAACAGTGTTAGTCTTTTCTTTGCATTTATCTTTAAAGCACTTAGCCCCGAGGCAATGAAGGATGCTGAAGGTGAGCTGTAATGTCTAAAAGTATTTCACACCTACTTATTTTACAGGGAGATTCTCTAAATAAACATATCAGCTCATTTCACTTGTAATCTGAATGTAGAAGCCTAATGGCATGAATGGGTAAAGCTGCTCCAGAGGAATAGGTGCAGCCATAAGTAGGACTGTTATAGCAGTTATTTTCCATTAAGAGTACAGTTGAATAGACTTGTCTTAGTAATTGCAGAAGTGATTCAGTTTTATAGATTGAATGGGATATGTTGCATACTGAAACATGGTGGCCATTGGAGATTTTTACATCCTGGTGTAATCATCCTGCTTAGCAGTATTAATTAGAGGGATTTTGAGATTTTATTTGCTTTTTATGGCCTGTGTTCTTTTTAGCTAAACAGGTTTATTTTATAGAAATTTTATTCTGTTACGCTGAAAAGAAAATCATTCATTCAAATCATTCAAATCATTTATTTCCCTACACAGTGCATTTTATTTTCAAGACCCCCAGCATACCAGATGTGTCTTAAATTATAGTTTTTTGATTGTGTGGAGCAGCTAAGCATGTGAAGTAATCCATCTTGGATGAGCACTGACCTCCTCTGGTCCCAGCAGCACCAGCTTCCCCTGACTGTAAAGCACCCCGAGAGGCTTGAAAAGGAAAGGACCCTTCTTTTCATTATTACAGCCTCCTACTAGAAAAAGGTGCAGCACATTTTCAGTGCACCTATCTTTGATATGAACTTTCGGAAATCTTATCAGAGATATTGTTGGCCGCAGTATCAAATGACCTGCCATGAGAAGTCGTGTTATTGGAAGGGAGAGGATATGGTTGTTACGTGCACAGTATACTGTACGCATGGGGGAGGGGGAACTGAAGTAGAAAATACAGGAAAGTTGAGCTGCTGCCACTTTGATATGGACATGGTGGGCCACCTGAGGAGCATCCGAGCTGTTCCTCTCGCTCTATCACTGTTGAATTTTAAACAGACCCGCTTGGTTTGGACCCGCGCCATTGGCTGTGGCTTGACACATAGTAAATCCAGTAAGTAGTTTGGCAGTCAACTTCTATGCGCTACAAATAAATGTTTCTCTTATAAACATAAACAGAGATTAACAAAGGAGTGAGAGGAACACATACAGTAAACAAGAGCAGAAAGAGACAGTGAAGTGAAGACATCAGACTGGCAGTGCTGGGAACTCTGGTGTTGTCAGACCAGTGACTAATGATGAGATAGAGAAAAGGATCATGCAGGAAGCTATCTAATGAAAGGACCTGGTGTGAGTCACGCAGATTATTGCAGAGCTCTCACACGCTCCCCTGGGACGGTTCATTGGCATCACTACCCTGCCAGAGGGCACTCATCCCACAAACCAGCTCTGCTTAAGAGCCATAGTGTCAGGGATTTTGGTTGTATGGTATTCATATTCCAAAATTTTATTATTGCTTTTACATTTAGGGAACAGGAAGTATAAAGCCTTTTAATGTATATGCTATGCTAATGATGCCATCAAGCTGATATTGCTTACAAACTAAAGCCTGAATTGATCTTTGCCTCATTTCCTATTTTGTCATCTAAGCTAGGGTCAGGATGAACAACCTTGACATCCTTTATTCACCTGGTCCTCTGACACCAGCTATCTAATAAAGGAGTGATTGATCATATTCTAGCTATACTGTACGCCATCCAACACAGTGAACTAGTCAGGTTCATTTGCCAAAATGAGTCACTCACCTCCAACTGGGTCACACTGTGCCACTTCTGCTGGTACTTTTCCGGATAGCTCATTCACCTGAGAGAGGAACGAATTAGAGCTACACTACTTGTTTAGGAGTAAAATTCACCTGAATGTTAGACATTTGTGAAAAAAAAGAAACTAGAACTAAGTACAGCTAAAGGCAGTTGCATCAAACCAAATTAAATCAAGCCAAACTTCATTTACATGGCACATTCCATAGAATCAAATGCAATACAACGTGCTTTACAGTTAAACAAAGTAGAATATCAAAACAGAAGAAGAAAAATGACAATAAAACACAACAACCTCTACACCAATAAAAGTAATTGTATTTCAGCCTATGAATGACCTTCTGTGCCTCTCAATGTTCAGCAGCATTACTTTCATAGGTGATCTGTATATTTATGACCCCAAAGTTTCCAGCCCTAAAAGCATTCATCAGGCTGAGGCTATAAAATCAGGCCATAAGACAACTGTAAGTGCTGTGAGAACATGGAGAAGCCTTGACTGTTCTGGTCTAGAGGTCAAAATCAATCGTTCATCTCTTTTTTAGCTAGTAGCACTGACCAGATGCTTGTGGTAATGCTGGCCATGGCTCCTGCTGTTACCATGCAACTACTGACAATCTGTATAAAGCACAGCTGTCTTGCTAAAAAGTAAAGCATTTTTAACTTCTTGTGCATGGTGCTTTTAGTGCTAAAACATACCAAGCTCTCAGCCCCGTGCTCCCTTCGTGAAAGTTGGTACTTAGAAGGAAAGTGCTTGGCGGTCACAAGCCTTAGCGGGCCTCGGCAATGGAAAATGCAGAGAAAGTTTTCCTAGACTGCGCAGCTCCTTGATGTATATCACTCTGGTAATAGGACTCTAAGACTGCTGAGATAAAGGAAAGTCAGAAGATATGGAGTGAGCCAGATGTGACTCTAAGCTGGCTGTTGCATTTCAAAATAATAAAAAAAATGTTTCAACACATTGGAAAGTCTTGTGATAGTGTTAACATTACAGTAATTGAGGTGAAACACAGATTTTATCTTGACGACGTAGTCAAACAGTGTGCTGAACACATAAGTGATAACATTAAGCTGAGAGTGAAGTGCCAGAGCAGCTCAATTGTCTTAGTGGCCCTGTCAGCCTCAGTGACTCTAAGTAGCCTAGTCTTGCTATCTTGTGTGTTTCCATTAAGCTAATATGTGAAACAGGCTTATCGCAACGTTGTAATTCCCACACTGTTATTCATTTATATAGAATGACCTGTCAGCTCTTCGGCAGGCTGTGTGTGTGTGTGTGTGTGTGTGACATACTGAAGAAAACTATCAAACCAGCATTTTAATGTGGTCCCTTGGAATCACAAAAGCCCAAGTCGCGTGTTTAAAATTGACTTTTAACCATTTCCATTCACTGAGCATCGTCCTACTCGCTGTTCCTCGGGTTGTAATTGCCATTGTAACTGGTGGGGCGCGCTTTGCCCGGGAGTCTTGCTGACTGGAGGCAATCAAAAGCCACATTACATTAATGGGGTCACAGGCAATAAAAAAAGGCCAGTCTTTCTCTGTTTGACTAGTCTGAGCCACGTGTTTAGACGTCTGCGAGAGGGGTCCCCTGTGTTCAGCGGATTGTTTACACAGGGTCGTCTGCATGGCAGTGGCAGGTGATCCGACTCAACTGCAGAGCTGCTACCAGTGCAAGGCAGCGAGTCTCCAATAGGAACTGAAGTATCTGACTGCAGAATGTCAAAGCACGCGTTGTAAAGAAGACATCCACTAAGTAGCCCAGCTGCAGCCCGAGTCCATCTCAGGTGACCAGAAGGAATCTCATCTCTGTCCTCCGTCACCAAGATACTCGCATGCCAGATCCCAGCACCTCAAACTTGGCGTTGCATCTGCCTCCTTAGCAGCACCGAAAATATATAATTAGAATCTGCTATTTTAGAAACAGGCGTCCCCGTCTCAACGCCCCGCTATCTTACACCTCTCTCTGTTTACCCTGGAAATATTTTTGGAGAAGGAATGTAAAGTTATTTGGTAACACTCTTCTTTAGCAAGGCTTCTCTAATACATCTGTTGGCATATTTTCAAAAATCTGTAAGTGCAGTTCTCTTTCTCCCTATAAGGGTATTATGTTAGGCTACATTCATCTAATTTGGAAACACTTATTTTGTATGTTTAGTGCATTTATAAACAAATATTTAGCATGTTAGTGTAAGAGATATAGATCATTCAGAAGGTATTAATATCGAGTCAACCCAAGTGATGTTTATAAAACCGGAGGAGCAGAATGTCCCCTTTCCAGTGCATGAAATGGTCCCTTCTGAGACTTCTTAGCATCACTGTTCCTGTAGTGTTTGCGGTGTCATGGCCTGAAAGTTTGTCCTTGCCAGTGTTGTGTGTATTATTTTAGAAGCAGTTTGTGGCACAGCCTCATACGCAGTTTCACTAGCTCAGGTGCCTTTTAATATCCTGTAGTCTGCTGGTTCTCTGCTTTATTTGTCATTGTCCATTATATATGGCACATAATATTAAATGCTGTTCATGTAAACTGCATCAAATAGTTTCATTTTCTCGCGGTCTGGAGGAATGCTAGCTGCTGAATGAGAATGTGCAGTGATGTTGTTTAATCTGCACCATATAACAGACGCCACTGGTGCAACTGCTCTACTGTTGTTTAATGTTAATGTGCAGGAAATATGTGGGCTTTATATTCCAGCCATGAATAGGGTGACACTGTTTTAACAAAGGGGAGCTGTGCTGAAATTTCAGACCTGGGCTTTAATTGCATTATTCTTTAAGGGGGAAAAAATCACTGTAATAAAAAAGGCCACCCTGCCCCAAAATACACCCTGATGGTATTTTTTTTTTTTTTTTTTTTGTAAACAAAAGTGGATAAAATTGTGATCATAGAATTCAAGCCCCCACAGCACCTCCCAAACACACAAAAACACATTCATAATGACTCTAATTCAATGCAGACTATTGGTTTAGTTGCTGGTATACTTTAAACCTACTGGTAATTATGAGCATTAAAGTCAGCCTTTTTATAGGGGTGCAACCAGCTGGCTCAGAAACACACATCTGTAGTCTATAAGAAGGGGACCAATTCCCAAGAGAGCTGAGAAGCACCAGCTACAAGGCTATGTTTAGTGAGCTTAGACCTTCTATTTCAGTCAATTATTTGTACGCTAATATGTGCACACTCAGTATTGAAACATAATTAAAGGCTCATTCAGTTTTTATTCTCATTAAAAACTCAGCCACTTTACAGCATGTTGAACAATTGTTTTTTGTTTGTGTAACCTTTTTACATTTTTTTGAAGGATTATTTCCACCTCATGCAATATGGGGTGGAAATAATTCTTCAAAAAAAATGTAAATGGTTTTTAACAATATTGTGACCAGACAATTAAAGCCTTGATCCTCCTGGTAGCTTGTTAAATTTTAGTTCTCTTGAGGAAGCTGGCTCCTTGTTGCCCTTGTATTCTGGTAATAGTTTCCTAATTACCTTGTATAATTATGCTGCTCTTACGCTGCTCCTAAAAACACGGCTAAAGTTTGAGCTGGTGTATGGCTTTAATAGCTATATAGCAGAATATAGAAATGAAATCCAAACCCAAACCATTCTGTAGTTGTATCCCTCCCTCTCCACCCTTGTCTCCCTCCCTCCCTCTCTGACAGTGTGTGAAGGGAGGGGCCTCAGTGTGTTTAGTGGCCAGAGGCAGGCTGTAGTACGGCAGCGTGTCACAGAGAGGGAGAGGGAGCGGACTCGTGCAAACGGAGCAGGCATCTAGAGCCTCAGACACTATTGCCTCTATTGTGGATAATCTTCTGACAGCTCCTGGAGGATCTTGGCCTCTGCCTGTGTCACCTACAAGGGAAAAAAACCCTTTTCAGCTGAGGTTCAAAAGACAATTTCAGTTCACTGCTTCGTGGAACAGAGTAAGTGCTAGTCTTGTGTTTATTAACTGTGTACTGCTGCTTTGGCTTCATGAATCATTGATGTGAGTGTGCCTGGCTTCTGGTTATGTGCTGAAATCATGCCACTGTGGCCTGTCATTTCCCCATTGGAGAATTATAAACTTTTATTACTCAGCCTGCATGGGGTTTGTTGTTGTTAGTCTCTCTCTAACAGGGTAAAGTGGGTGTGGGCTGACATGAAACAGCCCTCCTCCCCTCTCCAGTAAGTCTTTATCATAAGGTGATAGCAGGGCAAGGGGGGTCATTAAAGACTCAGCTTGTGTGTGTATGTCTCCATGTGTGGGTGAATGTGTATGTGTGTGTTAGCTACCCTTGCATTAGGGGATGTTGGTTTTAGACTTATTTTCCCTGGAAACACAGCTATTTACCTGGGTGTGTTCATATTTTAAAGCCTGCTGGCTTCTGTGTGAGAGTATATCTGGTAAGTCAGAAAAGCGGTGGTTTTACAGTCAGATGCGATGGCTCCGACTCTTTAAGCTCAGGCACAACTCAACAGCGGAGGAGCGTGTGACTGGGAAAGGGGCCTCTTTCCACAGATAGGAGTTAGTGAATGTGGCAGCCAGTGCACACACATCCTCTCCCAGCAAGGGAACTTTGTGTGAACTCTGAGGTGTGTGGAAAAGTTGGCTTTACAGCTGAGAGGAAAGAGAAAGAAAGGAAGAAAGAAAGAGAAAGAGAAACATGGACTCTTTCTTGTTTTGGTGTGGCTGTATTTGATGGTTTACAGTAATAATACTGTAAAGGTTTAGGCTGTGATGCTGGTCAGGGGTTGATGGTCCGGCGGCGCAGCTACAGGACAGAGGCTTCAGGTGTTAGTGTGTGAAATTCAAAACCTCTCACCCCCTCACGCTGTTGCCAGCAATATTGGGACTAATGCCAAATTGTTACAAGTGTGGGAGGTAGTTTAAGGTAGAAACCATAAATGGAAAAGTTTGGAAAAAGGCAGCGAAGAGGTCAACCCATTATTTGTATTAATCTTGCTTAGTCTCAGTGTGCATGACCAAATTCCCTGTACTTAAAAAGCTCTGCAGTCTATTTTTTCTGTATTATTAGAACTTGCCACAGCAAAATGTGTGGTGTAGTTGATAATGAGAGAATAACATGTACTTTTTCCCCATCATTACAGGTTTCATTTTCTTTTTATTTTACATTTTACACTCCCAGGTGACTGTCGGTATCTCAAGGGGAAAATCAGTGTCATTGTCATCTCGTATGGCTTCAGGAAAGCTTGATATCCCCCTTTAAAGGCCAGTCCATCTGATCCTCGGGGTGTACACTATCCTGTCTAGCGTGCAGCAGGACAGCTGAGCATGAGAGATAACCCTCCACACCAAGCTTTAGCGGGCACAAGTGCTGAACTGATCAACAGACACCCAACAGGATTGGAATAAAGACGAGCTTTCATGCAATTTTTTTTTTCCCCTACAAACAAGAAGGCGGAATAATGAACGGTTCTATCTCATTTGTGACAGACAGAGTTCTGTTTTACGGTCTCTTATATGGAGATTCCTCTGTCTACTGCAGATTTCCAAGGAGAAAAGCCTGTCTGTGCTGACCTTGGCCTGGTGTTTTCTTTTGGTTTGATCCACAAAGAAAACAGCTGGCAGTAGCATTCTGGATACCGGGGCCCTGACAATGAACGGCCTGTATGATGCTGTCAGAAAGCGTTTAGTTCATTGGTAAAGGATGGTGCCTGTTATATCAATACCTTTAATCCAGACACCATCGAGCTACTATTAACAGTGAGAGGGAATAAAAATATCCTTTAATGGCACGTCATTCAGTTGAGAGGAATGTCAAAATGTAACTCAGAATTAGCCTGTAGTATTTGGATCATAGTGAATTCAAATTGAGTCAGGCATAAGGAAGTTAGAAACTGTATTTGAATCATAGGCAAATTGCATTAGGTGTAAACATGTTGGATGTATGTCCTAATAGCATGCCATTGTCAGTATATAATAAACACAAAACTTCTTTAGGGCCTGAATACCGCTGTTGCAAAGTTTGTCACCACCACTGAAACATTCCTTTGCAGAGTGAAAATTTATTTGATGTAATGCTGTTCCAGATCAAGGCTGCTGAAAGGAATATAAGCAATGAGAGAAAGTTATGCTTCTGTGTTGTGAACCTGTTCAAAGCAACGAGCAACCTGTTGCAGATTACCAAATCTGTTCCTAGAGAAGGAAAAAAAAAGACAAAGAAGAAATACATCACACTGCTGCATCGCACTGTTGTATCACAGCATAATCCCTTATGCTGGCCCCACAAGCACATGTTTCCAGTCGTTGTCAGCATATCCCAGGGGCATTTTCTCAGCATTAGGCTACTCTGATCCTTCTTCTGTATCTGTTTGTATAGGCAGGTTGACTCTCTCTCTCTCTCTTTTTCATTATGTGTGTGTGAGAGGAAGAGAGACTGTGTGTGTGATTACAAGCCTAATGTTTGTCTGACAAGTGCATAGCTGTGAATTAGATCACAGTTTAGACCATGCGGTTATTTCTTGTAGGAAAACAGGATTTAGATAAACTTCAGTTTAAACTTACAATACAGTCTCACAGAATTAAGCAAGGCCTAAAGCACATCATTGACTCCCCTAATTATTCTGGAGAAAAGAGAAATAACACAGAAATAAAACAGAATCTGGTGTGAAGAATTCATGTAGAGGATCCTGACCTTATAATGTTGCAATAAAATGATATATTTCTCCTAAATATTAGCTGCCCAAAACAGCATGGATCACTGAAACCCATTTTTGAAAATGTGGTTTCCCAGAGAAAAAGTTGTTTGGTTTACTTGTTTGGTTTACTTACAACAGCCTGATGATGATGATGTTTCTAACTTCCTGTTTGCTAAACGTACTTAGCTGCGGCAGTGAAACTTTGTGGAGGAGTTCAGCCAGGAACGACACTGGGGACAGCGACTGTGTTTCTGTTGTGACTAAAGTGAGCGAGAAAAGGGTTAATAGCTGAGATAGAGGAGGGGAGGTGGGGGGGGGGATG
>OMKZ01022341.1:53772-63870 GCA_900302535.1 Neoniphon sammara | reverse complement strand
GGGGGGGGGGGGGGGGGATGGAGCCACTGGCCACTTGTAACCTGAAGGTTAAACACAGGCCTTCAGGGAGTCCTATTACTGTGTACTCACTGATGGGAACTCTGCAAACATGCATTCTGGGAGCACAGCGGGCTCCTCTGTTTTTCCCAGTCCAGCACAGTGCCATGATGTGGGAAATGACTGTGGACGTGGAACTTGGCCAGATCTCTTGTGTTTGCTCTGGTGTCTCGGAGACCCTCAGATCTGCCTTTTAACCCCTGTGAGACATGCACAGAAACATACTGCATGCGTACGAGGCACTTCGGGGCTTCGCCTCATTCACGCGGCGCGTGTATTTTAACTGTACACAAGCCTGTGGAACCGCTTCGGAAAACCATGAGGAGTATGTTTGCACGTGTGTCAGCGTTTCTCATGTGCTGGTGTGAGAATTGCAAGATTGTCTTTTCAGGGCGTGTTGTCCATCACCCTTCACTTCACACCTGTTCCTCTTGCATGTCCATGTTACACACATAATACAGTTCTATTTTAACCCTCGAGGGTATGCAGATGTCTGTGCTTCTTACTGACGTTGGATTTACAGGATAACTAAAAGTGGTTACGTGTCATGTACGACAAATTTACATCAGGTTGTTGTTGGCTGCTTGATCTGTTTGTGTTGTTCCTGACATGCGAACCAGAGGAGGTCTGATTAATGGAATCAGCCTTCAACCTAGCCTTGTTTAGCAGCTTGTCCCGCCCCCGCTGCTGTGATTTGATATCTCTGAGCATTCCAGGTTGTGACCTTTACGCCACTAATGGTGCTACTGACCCCTCCAGACATTCCAGCAGCAGCCCGCTGATCACAGACATCTAATTGCTTCACTGTACACAAGCCTTGCTTTCGTTTCTTATCCTCGTACAGTACCGAGGAATCCCGCTTCCCTAGGAATTACGGGAAGGCTAGATATCTTATGTTGCATTCTGACTAGTTGAAGCACACAGTTTCACTCTAGGACAAACTTTGTTTTCCAGTAACCTTGGACGTGAATAGTATTGGGTCACATGTTTCTCAGTGAGACATCCCTGCTGATAGTTATGAATGAGAAATGAGCAAAGAGGATGACAGAGAGGAGGAGTGATGCTGGTATTTAGTCATTTCATGCATAGCTCAAATCCACAAACAGTGGGGATAACAAGAGGGTGCAGAGGCTGAGGTGAGCAGGTTTAGTTCCCTGTGTGCACTCCTCACTTTAACTGTCTGCAAGCATGGAAAGCAACCTACTCTGCTCTAAGTTCTCCCTGTATGAGTGCGATGCAGGCCAGAGCTGGAGTGTTTTACGATTCTTCACCCCAAAGTCAAAGGCTTTGCCAGACCTGTGTTTTTTAAGGTAATGCAGACAAAACCTGACTTAAGTTATGTGTTAGGTTACCATATGACAGTTTATGACCCAGTTAGGAGAGGTTTATGCACAGTTGTTGCAAAAAAGATTCTTCTTATTCTTTTTTTTTCTTTTTTTACAAGATTCATTTGCAGCCTGATCTCTATATGACAAGGTAACGTGATCTGTTTCTACCAATGCGTTATGCCTCTTGTGCTAGAGATAGAAACAGAGATAGAGAGGGGAGTTAAATGGAACAGAGACCACAGGACAGCAGAGGGCTAAAAGCTTCCTGTGGCAGAACACTGTGTAAGCCAAACCTGGCAGACAGGCTGGCAGGGCAGATGTTTTAGGTGAGAGGCACAGTAGATAGTGCAGTCTGAATAATTCATCAGATTGGATTGAAGATGTGATATATTAAGACACAGCACAAGCCATCTTGTGGCCTTTTTCAGCACTTTCTTTGCAGTGTGAGTGGCTGCAGGGCTCGGATCCCGACATCTCCTCTTTCTTTCTGGCAGTTATCCACCAGTGTCTGGGCAGGCTGGGAGACAGTTATAGATATGCTGCTTCTGGGTCTAGCAAGGCCTCCAGACATCTGGAGGGGCTGAAGCTGCTTAGCATGCAGGTGCAGTATAAGCTCACAAGAACTAACACTGTTGATGCTTTCTTTCTCCATATGACTTCTGCTGTGGGTCACTGGGTCTGATTGGCTTAGGTGACAGAATGGATATGTGCTACCCAACAACACAGCATATATGTCACTTTATCCATCTCTGCTTTCATAATGAATATGTGCTGTATAACCTATCCCTTATATGATTAGATGGGTGACATAGTGGCTGTCCAAGTGGTGGTTAATCTCAGATTGATCTCTCCAAAAATATTCACTATGTGTCAGATTTCTTGGTGAGTTTGAATGCATTTTAATGCCAGCACGCAGAAGCATACTTTGAGAGATAGGGATGTTTTGAAAACTGCCATAAACAGAGAAAAATGTGCTCACAGTCTGAATTCTGGCCTCTCGATTTATCTATGTTTCCTAGCTCAAAGCAGTCAGGTTTAGTTTTGGTTACAAGCAAGCAGTCCTCTGTTTATTCAGACACTGCTCCTGGGTCAAACCATTCTTCTTACAATGTCATAATAATGTGATGGATCGCTTGTCCCGCACTGCAGGGAGGTCAGAGCTCAGAGAAAGCTACAGAACATCTCTGGGGCTCATAGGAGCTCAGCCACTTGCTCAGGGACACTTCAGCAGAACGGAGGTTTACAGACACAAGGCTTAAGTGCTTTCTCTACCACAATTTCATGACTCTCGACACTTGTTTCAATACCACAGCAAAAACAGAAATCCCATTAAGCTCACACTCCTTTATTTAAAAAATCTTGTAAAACATTAAGTGTTTCAAGTATTTAAACATACAGTCTAAAGCTGAATTAGAATAGCAACAGAGTTACAGAGTGAGGGATCAAGTTATAACCTTGTGTTGATACTACTGATGCTAAAAACACAAGTATTGGTATTGTTTTCAATATTTTGGTTCTGACTTGGTAATAAAATGTTTAAGGCTGCAATAGGCAGGTTTCTGTGGCTCTAAATCAAAGCCAGAGGTAACTGAAAACCTAAATGAAAGGTAATGAAAAAAATAAAATATAATGTGGGCAATTCTCTTCTAACTAGATTTTTTGGTGACCTTTCTTTTGCCCAACCAGCTACCCAGAAACGTATTGCTTCCCAGAGGATGGTTTAAATCAATTGCTGTCAAGATTAAGGGGTTAATGCCCTCCTGATGGCATGTACTGATTTGAAGCTTCAAAGTTTTGCTTCATCTAAAGCTATACCTGAATGGCACAGAAATGTGGCTCATTATTTAAATACGTACTTTCACAATATAAATCTGTCAGTAAGTGAGGTTGCAGCTGAGTCATTTAACGTGTCCTGACCCCCTAAGTTGTGAAAGTAGGTGAAGACGTCTCAGGTTTGTGTTATGTGGGATGATACCACAATGAAGGGGCTCAGCTTTCCTGCAACAGATCATTTCACCTTCATCTCTCCATGACATCAGCTGCCACCTACGTGCATCCAGCCGCAGGGGCCGGAGCGCTGTGTGGACGTGTCAGGACTCTGATTGGATCTCAAACACGCTCCAGTGTGGCTCTTTCACTGCAAACAAAGAGGTAGAAGAAGTTCAAGGGTTCTTTAGAAGTTCAGCTCTCCATTCTACTGTAACTAACCAGTGAAAGCAAATTGGAAATACAAATGCCACAAACTGCAATCTGACTTCTCTACGTTTAATCTGCCAAGAGCCAAACTATGAGAGTTGACCAAATCATGTGATATAGGATATGTACCTGTATACCTGCAGCCCGTCACACTAAACTCATCACTGTCATCTGATAGGCTGCTAATCCCCTTATTATGCTTGTCTGGTTAAATAGAGCAGCCACTCACCCTTTAAATCATCTAGTCTAATGGGATCAATGTGAACCTCCTAACTTTGTAGTGTGCTAGGCTGTGTACAGTATGACTGAAGCCACCAGGAAAAATGTGAAGTGTAAGCATGTTAAATTAGGCCTAAAGTGAGCAATGCTAGCTTGACAAATTTGCCCTGGAAAAAAAGAGACTTGTCTGGAAAAATACTGCAGGGTTTGGCCTTAAGGTTGATATTCTGAGTGACAAGAGCTCATCTCCCCCTCATGGCCTGTCAGATCGGCTGCCCTCATAGGTCAAATCTGGTCGTCTGGGATATTGGGTGTCAATGATTGGAATTTACCCTAAATATCTGCGTTGTGAAAGATTCACAGGATAGCTTGGATGACTGGGATACCAATGCCTAAGTGTCTCCTGAAGACTTGGAGTGAGGAATGTGCTTCTTGCTATTGATCTTTACTAAGTGAGGTCACCGCATGTGGGGGGCGACTGGCCCACACTCAGACGCCACATAAAGGGGACAGCCACCCCTCACAAAGACTTTCTAAATGTGGTCTGTCCGCTAGATAAAGAGAAGCCGTGCAATTTGGCTGGTGCTTGATATCAACCTTTCACACATGTTGCGACAATAGCCAGAGGAGAGAAACAGATGAACCAGTGCAACCACAGGCATCAGAAACTCAAGAGCTCAAACCATCTTTGTTGCTCCTGGATCAGTCGCACACCATTTGCATATTGTATCTGAGTAAATGGATTCTGTGAACCTGATTTGGAGGAGAATATCAGACAGACAATCTTTGCACTCTAACAGACTTCAGATTTCTAGAATAGAGCGCTCAGAGAGCATCGGATGCCATCAGCACCCCCAAAAAAGCCTTTATCATGCTATGTGTAGCCAGACTACAAAGGAAAGGAAGCACTTAATGGCATTTTCAGAGTTGTGAATAGTGTTGTTATGGCATTTTAGTGATATGCAAATAATTGGCTGTGCTCAGCTACAAAAAAGAGCAATCTTAAATATTTTAGAAATCACAAACATGACTACCAAGCTCATTATTTCACCTTTACTGGGTGCAAGGTAGAACACAATAGCAATCAGAGTACATAATTAAGCAGTTTAGAAGTGCGTCACGCCTGAATGCGGTAAGCACTGAAATAGTTGTGTGTGTGTGTCTGTGTGTGTGTGTGACTTGTGCAGGCTTGTGCATCCTGTCACTTTCACTGGCTTGATCTGCAGTGTTACTCTGTGCTTCATAGGCTCAGAGACTGACTTGTACTTAAGGCGTGTCCTGGGTTTGTGCCGTTGATGGGCATGTGGAGAAGTGGACATTCTGAGCCTTTTATCAGTCTTACACAGTGATGGATGTACTCAGCTCTTTGCCCAATGGCCTGTAGCCCGAGCTTCTGTCTAAGCCTCTAAGCTACTGGAATGCGTGCAGTTTTCTTGCTATGGACATCAAGGGAGAACAGCCACGCTGCTTTGTTTACAGCCCTTCAAGAATGCCACCCCATCCTAATCGATTTCAAAGTGGACAAATATTTTAACGCATTTTTGCTGCTCAAATAGTCCATGAATTGCCCGGGCAGCAAATATGAATGGAGCACGAGCCTTTATTAATTCAAATGAATTGTCTGACTGCTGTATAGTATTACATGGTGCTTTTTTATTAGTCAGAAGCCCTATCTCTCTATATATACAGATTCCAAATCTAAAGTGTGTGTTTTTCATAAATACTTTCCTTTGAGCAAGGAAAAGCAAGAGGTTGGGGTATGCAAAATTTATATTTTCTCATCTAGATACATTGTAATCACTACAAGACACTTTAAATGTGATTGCATGGCAGCATTATGTTCAAAATGTATAGTAATTACATGGTAACAAGACTCAAATTATGTTGCTATTTCGACAACTACTTCTGCATACTGAAACAACAAGCACAGCATATCATAGGCCTGCTTTTCATAAATCAAGTTACTGAAGCTAATCAAGAACAAGTAAGATAAAGCACCTCAGGTTGATGCCATGTTATCAGCACTCAGCCTGTCAGGGTCAATATTTCACTATGGTAAAGGCAGAAAGAATCACATGGCAAGATAAATCCAAACAAGTGGAGACATTTAGGATGGGAGCAAGTGTTTCAACAGGCCTGACCTACTTACAGCAGCCAGGGCTTAAACAACTCCTCACCTGTGTCTGGAGGACGTCAGGACCCCTCATAAAAACACCAGCACTTAATATCTTAAACAGCGTGCTGAAAAGGTGACCTGTGGGAATTTTTTTTTTTCTAGCAAAACAGTAGTTGGCACTTCTACTGTTTCCCCGCCCCAGTGAAAACTCTTTAAGTATTGGTGGCTATTTTTGTATATATTGTAATAATTGTGTCTTTGTCGCTGTATAACAAGTGGTTTGAGATGTGATTAAAATTCCTGGCAACTTTTATCGAGACGTTACAATCTTGTTGTGTTTACTGAAGTCTGTAGCCCTGTTAACCATTTTGAAAGCCTCAACTTCATATCTGTAATGGAAAAAGGAAATGGAAAGACTGTTCCATACTGTAGTCCTGCTGCTCGGGCTTCATATGTGCATCTCATCACTTACCACTGCATTCCCTTTCTGCAGAATACCTCTGCAGGAAAGTCAACAGAAATGCCCTTCCTGCCCTTATACTGCATGTTAAATACATGTGAGGTGATAATTGCCCTCACTGCATGTGGAGCATTACTGACTGGGTTGGAAGCCAAGCGGCTCAGTTCTTCTGATGGAGGTGTTCTGACTTTTTTAGCAGCTGTTAGCGAAGATAGGAGATTTAACCTACATTAACTTGCAAATGATGTCTAATTTTATCAACAAATCCAGAAACGCACAAGTTTTTAGAAGTATTTTATGTGTATTTGAAATTTGGGATTAGCAAAATAAATAGAGCCACTGAGGCCCAAACTGTGCTGCTGTTTCAAGAGTCTTTTAATAGAGGAAACTAAGTGTAACCTTGCCACAACCTTACAATCTCAACTCAGTTGTCAGTGAGATATTGCTTTATTTCTCCTCAAACATATCTCCAAAAATAGTTTAATCATGTATTTGCATTGCTTATACAGTGCACCCTGCATCGCTAACATTAAACATAACTGCAGCGTAAGCAGTAGTGCCCTCTAGCATTCCTCTTTCATTGCTATGCAAGCAAATGTCAAGATATATTATCCAGTCCAGAAAATGGAAATGCTTTCTCAGGAGGATGCAAATCAATCGCAGATGCAATTGTCTGAATCACAAGATCAAAAACTTTTCACGCTATTGAAATCATAGCACATCTGGACAGTATATGTCATATGGGCTGTGACTCAGAGCTGGTGCATGGAAGTCATGCGACTAGGTCCTTCAGCCAAGACAAACATGTGAGACAAGATGTTGTACTCTGACTTGTGCCAAGCAGGTGCGTATCTCTGAGTTTGGGCGGTGTAGTGGAACATATCTAAATTACCTTCTCTTGCACCTTCCCAATGGGTTGCCATATTTCTGACATTAGTTTTTGTGAATTGGCTCTCTCAGTGGGTCAGTTATGCTGCCTTTAAGGGAAGCACTTGCTTTCCACAAAACTGAAAATCCTCCAGGCTTAAACACAAACAGCGTAGATCAAACAGGACTACAAGCTGTGCCGTATTTCCAATTGTATGATGGCCTTTAATTAACTAGCAAAAATATATGGTCTTACATCATTGCTCTGTTCTTTCATTAGGTCTATCATAAGCCAATTTGTGTTTTTATTTAATTTGATTTCAGTATCAAGTGCTTAATTTGGAATGACCTGAGGCCTCAGAGGTTGCCTGTACTAAATACAGTATAAGGCTAAATTAAATGAAGCTCTTGTCTTTATTGTGGACACATAGTGAGCACTATACTTAGGTCCTCTTTTCTCCAAAACAGACATTGTGTCGTAGAAAATAACATATGCTGTAAGCCAGAACCCTGGAGATGTTGGAACGCCTCTTTTGGGGGGAAACTCCGCCCTGCATGCACAGCTGCTGGAGAGGAGCCCAGTGAGATATTCAGTTCATGGACAAGGCTGAAGTCTGAATGCATATCCACAAATTTTTGTTGATAAATTCCCACGTTTATCTCTGAACACAAGCCATAATTCATACGTTTTGTAATTCCGTAAAGACTCAGTGAATCTTCACAATGTTACAAGTGGAATTTTTAAGCCTTGAGATAACTGATGAATGGATTGTGAAAACAGATGCCAGTTTAAAGGAATACTCCATTTTGGGCAAACTACCCTTTTTCTGACTTACCCAGAGTGAGACAAGATGCGATACCATTTTCACCTCTGTACGTCCACTGGTTCGGTTCTGATGGTTAGTATCTTGTGTTAGCTTAGCATAAAGACTTGAAGTCTACAGGAGTCATTACCTAGCTACGTAAAAGTGAAAAAATAAACCTTACAGCAACTCTGAACCCCTCTTATTTACACAGTGTATCATGTGTATTTGAAATACATGTTGGACGTTGGAAGTAGTTGGCGTATTCCTTTAATACTGGTAAGGTGGTTTGAAGTGTGTTTCAAAGCAGAAAGTGGTGCTGTCTCTGCTATATTATGGAGGCAATGGACAATGAAAGATTTCAGTTGCCATGTAAAGTCTACAAAGGATGCACAGATGAAGTTTTTTAAGGCCAATTTTCCCACACATATCACCTGATAGCGATATGAATTTTTGTAAGAATCTTAGCACAAATTAATTTCACAAAACAGGTGAAACTTTACAGACATGCCCATCTTCAGCTTGTTTTATCTTAAATAAAAGACCAAGCTAGTTTTAATCTGTTGCTAATTTGACAGTTTTGAAAAGTGTCACAGTTCTAGAAGATTGGACTGATATCAGTTTTGCCTTTTTAAAGCTGATATTAGCCAATACAAAACTCTTTTCACCATTATCATTAATTCCTATTCATTCTTAGACTCACACACTCCAGCTTTCACAATTCGCAGAACATTGACTGCATGTAGCAAAACAGTACGAGGTGCTTTGTTATCCTTCCTGAAGCAGATACTTAGCCCTTAGGTTTTTCAGGTGTAGGTGTTCCCTTCCACAATGTAGGCTGTGAAAAGAAAGAAAACAGACTGTAGAAAAGAAATAGGCCACTTCAGCAAGATCAACAGGGTAGCCTGCTTCCTAAATGTGGATCAGCTTACAATGGATTCTTCAAAACTATCTGAGAGCACAGCAAAAGGTACAAACTTTTGCCAGTTCTCCCTCAGTCCCTCAGTATTTACTGTGTTATGGAAGTTTATTCATGACAACACATGAAAGGTTTTAATCCAGGTTTATGCCCTGTCTGATGTGTTTTGACAGGGAGAGTTTGTTAGAGTGCCAGGGAAAAAAAGGGGGGAGCAAAGCCAGGAGAGGTAAATCACTCTCGGATGGGAGTAAAGATCTCACTTAAACTCTCTTTATCTTGTGAGATTAGTTACTCTGAAGTAATGTCAATGTCCATACAACTGCCACTAAAGAATTTTGAACTGGATGTTACAGAGGTGACCATTAAAATAAATGTTTTGACCCATCATCACATTCAAAGAAGCAAAAAGTGTCTTTGCCCTCTCTGATTGCTCTTCTTTGTCTTTTCTCCTCTCTCAGTATTAATGCACTTCTCTGTCCATAGTGGAGCCCCTGCTGGTCTCTGTTCACCCACTTTGGCCCTGATAGTGATAGCAGGCCTGGCGACAGACCTAGAGCAGCTACTTTACATTTCATCAACGAGCTGCTTCTGCTGGCTCCACATCTGTTATGGAAATTTACGCAGAGGGGGAAATGGAATGAAATGGAATATCATTTCAAATATTTTCACTTCTGAGGAGCTGGTTGATTTAGGCACTTGTATAGGTTTCAAAGACAGAGGTGATGAAATATTCTCATCCACTTTCACAGCCATATATTACATTAATCTATCAATACGCTCTCAGTGACTGATAGCTCCAAATTTGAGATATTTTATGAAGTCAGTGCTTGTGATGAAATTAACAACCTCTGACCATGTGTCAAAAGCCCCAATGGTGAAGCAAGCTTGATGAATTTAACTTCCCTGAACCTTAAGTTCAAAATGTCCCCTATCTCTGTTCAATAGTTTAATAAGATTTTAATTAGGCAATTAAAAGTCTTTGGAATAGCATATGGTCATAATTACTGCTGTATGGTTCACTCAAGGATGAATGAGCCATTAATTACTCTTAGCTGGGTCTGGGGATTGGACTTAAAATGGGTCGAGCAGGGAAGACAGGAGAGGGTTTTTTTTTTTTTTTTTTTTGGTTATAG
>OMKZ01022341.1:24879-53752 GCA_900302535.1 Neoniphon sammara | reverse complement strand
AGCAGGGAAGACAGGAGAGTTTTTTTTTTTTTTTTTTGGACTCTAGTGCACAGTCACCTAATCACAAATACAGGCTGCAGAATTTCCATTCATCAGGGGAGCTGGAGAATCACTCTAACAGGAATGACAAAATGAGTTAGTGTAATGGGAGCAGCACCTAAAAGACAAAGTGAGAATACCCTTCTCTCTGTTGAAATTCCTGGATTGCTTTGTTACTCAGTGACTTTGTGGCGTGGGCACAAAACACACCTCAGATTCTTGAATCTTACTCACAGGCAGAATTTTTAGTTCAGGGTAAGTGGTTGTAAATAACTTGAGAGTAGTAGTAGGCCCAGAGTAGGACTGAGTCAACACTGCTGGTGAATCAGCCTCTCTGTCCATATGTGGTGGTCTGCTCCTCCATTAAAGCCCCTCCCGTCAGATGATATCCTCCACATCTCACACATGTGCTTCTTCACACATCTGAGGGTCCCTCGGCAGCGTGGAGAAGCCTGGAAGGCGTTGATCGCAGGGTGAAGGCCACATCTGGGAGCATGTGACCTGGGTTGCCCATGTGGTGTGACGTAGGTGGCCAGTGTGTGTGTGTTTACAGGTGGCTTTCTAAGATGACAGGCATACCAAGAGGCCGTATTTATCAATCAACACTTCTCCAGTCAACAGGCTGTGTGTGGAATCCAGGGAGGCTCGACCCCTCCCTCCTCTCTACTCGAATGGCAAATCCTGATGGTAGTGCCACCTGTTTCAGTAGTATAAGCTGTGCTGCTATTTATATTATTCCCAGTCTTATAAGTCGTGCTGTCATTGGGCAGGCTTTGCCAGTCAATGATGTATAGTGATGGAACTGTATTACAGGAAACGGCTGGTAAATAGCACTGGGGGAATTTCCCTGTTTGGTTAAATATAAAGCTTATTTCCTCTTTTGCATCAGACTTCTCAGTGAATCATTATGCCAGTGTGGGAGGGATAAAATCCACAGGTTAATTCTGTATATGAAATGTTCATAACTCTTGATTAGAAAGGGTTTATAGGGTTCCATTAGTATCTTCCACATGGCACAATCCTTTCTCATGACTGTAACAAGAAGTAAGCACTCACCTTTACAGCTTTTTTATGGGTGTGTTGTTTTTTTTTAGTCTTATCTCAGCCATGTGTGTTAATGAATCAGTTCTTCTCTTGTGTCGAGTTCTCTGCTTATTCCCAGCAGAGCTCGATACACGTGACCAAGACAGAGAATGAGCAGTGACTGCTTGATTTTAGCGACTCTTCCGCTCCCCCCAGTTTAATTCTTTTCACTGCATGCACTGTCAAAACTGTTACTATTGCTCACGTGGATGATAGGCTGAGCGAGTGCCTATGCACAATCAGTCAAATAGTGAAGAATCTTTGTACCGCTCAGCTTTCGCCTCCCTCCCGAAAGCTTAGGAGATGTCAGTTTGAAACCATCAGCTTCTGTATACGCTGCGGTAAAAGCTCTTAAAGCTTGACTTAAACAATGGCGCTATGAACTTGTTAAGGCTGATGTGTAAAGTGGGATATAAAAAGATCTAGATTTATAAGACAGGATTTATACAGATACATGGCTACATCCATAGCCAGAACAAACTATTAAGTCTGTCAGGCTTTGCAGTGAGTGAAAGGGATGATTCAGTACGCTGTTTATTCATCATGCAGGAGAGAGCAGCGGAGTGCAGAGTTGCATATAGATTTCTATGCTGTCAGAGGGGCCATTGTTCTCTGGCTCACGCTGAGTCGAGCTCTCTCTACGTATCTCAGTTGGATTCAGCCTGATGCGTGCGGGTCTCCTTCTCTGTCTGTCACACAAACCCAAAATTGATGCTAGCTCCACTGCTTGTTGGTCAAGTGGTGTCTCGCTCCAAATTGTTCCGCACAAAGGAGACTAATGATGCTTGTGGCTGCCCTCCCTGCTGGTGGGGGATCTAACGATGGGCCTTGTCTTTTACACGCTACACTCCGCTGAAAGCACAAGGCTCCAGGCAGGGGGGCATTGTCAAAGCTTCAGAGGACGACCTAGCCTTTTAGTTTGTGATCTTTGAGCTTTAAAAGCAAAAGCCTGTCCTAACCTGGCCATTAGTCTACTTTTTTCATAAAGACACATATAGTATTCCACTGCTGTAGGCCTAAATTTTGTACTGTAGTCATTCTTCTATGTGCAGACTGCCATGATTATTTTTCCACCTTTTGCAAATATGGACAAGCACACTGATGGTGAAGGTGTGATTGATGATGATATCTTAGCTTCCCTGCCACAATGGGCCTTTGATTCTGATAGACTTTTAATGAAAGGCCCTGTTACAATTTAACAGAATTAGAAATAGCTCACGCAGGAGAGAATAACTTAATTTGCTCTAAGCTACACTCTAGGTATTATTTCTAAACAGTCCTCTGGGAGACTGATGTGATAGAATAGTTAGCACGTCTTTCTCTAATTCCCCTGCGGAAATCTCAACAGTGCCGATACAGAAGTAGCAGTATCGCCTTTGTGTCTTTATTATGGCTTTCCTGTTCTTCCAAATGTCACCCAGTTCGGATTTGGGGATGCCTTAGCTCACAACTAGCATCAGACTGCTCATTGAGTAAGAGTCAGGAGCCCCTTGATAGAAACCAGGAATAGCTTCACTCGCTACCTTTTGCCATTGATTGCCATGAAACTGAATCCCCCTCTCGGTTGTATTTAAAGAGCTACTCCCTGTGGCAGCTGTGATGGAAACACATCAGTATTTGCAGATGTAGCTGTGATATCTGTATCACATTACTCCTACCCTCTCACTACACTCAGTACGTCGGCATCTCAACCATTATTGGGATAATCACTGTCTTGCGGTTTTGTTCTAATGTTTTCGCAAGAGAGTTGTGGACAATGGAGTTAGCCAGTGTCAACTCTTAAATGGCAAGGACAACTAAAATTAAATATCATTGATCCATAGTGACTTGAGAAGTACTGAAGCAGTAGGCCTATGCAAACATTTAATCGAGTTCCTTTGGCTTTGGGGCCTTTCATCTCCATCTCCAAAGTCCTCACCACAAAGGACATAATTGAAACCAGGCAGGATCAAAAGTCTTCTATGACCTGTGGAAAGCAATCTACTTCATAATATGACGGGTTATATTATACACACATCCATTTCTTGCCTCTCGGTGATCAAACAAAGTTTAAGAAAACTGTAGGACAGCGACTCTCTGCTGACAGTTCCTGTAATATGAGCTGTTATCTGGTGGACACACCTTTTCATTGTCGTCTCACAGTAACTAAGGTTTCCAAGAAATAGCTGCTTTCTTTTCATTCTAGTGCCATGCACAACAGAGCAAGTACATGCAAGTCAGGTATGGCGGTTCCAGCTGTACCTGACCTTAGTACTGTGCACAAAGACGTCCCACAGCAAAACTCATTCATATAGTAGCCTGTGAATGATCGCTACAGTAATATCACTTGCTCACCGCTCCAAATAGAAAGTAAAAGCAGATCTATGCCTCCTCGGCTATGTAATGTGTAGTGAAAAGGTCAGCTGGAGTCCCGCAGACAGAGAAAACAGCTTCTGGTCTTGTCTTCTGGTGCTTTTCCACTGAAGCTTTCAGATATAATGTGCTGTGATTGTTACATGGCTGGAGAATTTTTTGCTTTTGGTCAAGATAAAGACCCACCCAAAATATTGAAATGACCAGGAAAGAAATATAGACTAGGCCTACATTTTTGCACCGCATATGCTCATTGGCACTGCAGCTGTTAGTGTGTAGCACCTAACCAGCACTGCTAAATCTTCTGTCAATACTGAACTGTGTATTATAATGTTTCTACAAAGTAATTTTCCATTGCAAGGAGAGGAATCCCACAAGTTTGCTTATACAGTGCTCTAATCTGAATGAACGTTCTTGTGTGTGTCTTTGCAGATCCTGGCTGAGACCCTGTGGTGTCATGTATACATGGAGGCTGATTGGAGGAGGCCGTCTATCCTAGGAGGCTCGTTCTGAGGTCACAGGTCACCATTCCAAAACCGGCGTCATCTGCAGCTCCGAAGGAGTGCCGTGACTTCACTCTCACAACAGTGCACAGGTCTCCCATTCAAAAAGCCCAGACCTGCAGGAAGAGAGAGAGAGAGAGAGAGAAAATAAACACGGGGAGAAAAAGACACTCTTCATGAATTCCCCAAAATCCTGAAAGACAAACAGTGCGAGTTGGCTGGCGGTCCTGAGGAGCCATTTGGACAATAAGAATGGCCTGGCTCTGTCTCCCAGCCTATACTGTCTTACTGGTTGGCTTCATTCATACAGCTGCCTCTGAAAACGATGTCACTCCGCGCCTCACCTTCTCCTACAGTAGGTGTCATCAGCTTCTTGAGTGTAGAATAGCGAGAAGTGGTAGCAGTGTATTTTTCTTCCCTGCTGTTTGGGTTGTTTTTCTCAGGCCAGCTCACACGGAGCATTCATTCTCCAACATTCCTTCAGTGTTGGAGAAACAAAGCGAGAGGCTGCTGTGTTTATCCTGACGCCGTGCCCTGTCCACTGGCCTGCGTGTGCACATCACTCATTCAGCTGAGAGTTAGGTAGCAGACTCATAGCGCTGTTATACATCTATAAATAAAGGTGCAGTTTAACGTAGTCCCGCCAACCTATGGTGATGAGAGCTGTGAAGGTGCCTGGGGCTCCTGCAGGGGCTTTCTGAGCTGCTGCACATGGACAGGAGGACTTGGCACGCTGTTGGTAAACAGTCAAAAAAAGCATGGCTGTTCCTTTCTTAGTCCTCACTATGTGGAGTATATCTGTGCTTGCAGATGGCCAGAGGTGGAACACAACATTTGAATAACTGCATGATGGTGTTGATCCTCAAATATTACAGGATGAGAATACTTAACATATGCATAGCTCTCAAGAGCATCTGTCTTTTATTATTTTCATTTGTTGACTTTACCAAATGCTGTATGCCTGGATTTAATATTTTTTTTAATTTATTTTTTTTTTATTTATTTCATTTTATTTATTTATTTATTTATTTATTCATTCATTCATTTATTTTTTGTGTTGTAATACTGTAGGTCTATCTTAACAGTAGTTACAAAAAAGTAACTTCATATGTCCATTGTAAGAGCTAAAAAAGATTTATCCTGCTAGAATGGCCAAAAAGAATGGAGTGTTTCAGTTTAGTCTGTGTGTCTAGACCATAATGATTGCAAATCCAGCTAAATCCATACCGTGAATGGCAGTTCCATCAGGGTGGCTCTGCCAAGTACCTACAGGTCAGGCATAATTACAAAATGAACAGGCCCATTGTGCAGCGACTTACTGAGGACAATATGACACAGTCCCATGAGCACTGGGAGGTATTTATAATCTGTATCTTATGCATTGATATTTTACTTACATATTCACATACTCTTTATGTTAAATTTACTCTAACATGGTTGGTAACCAAAAGAAGGCTAATCATATTTCACCCTTCAAATTTGTTGGATTGGTTGTTGAATCAGCCCTTTGTAGTGTTGGACTGCTGTGCAACACAGTCATTCATGTTCTTTTCAATCATTACTTACCATGAATAGAAATTAATCAAATGTTGTGGCAAAACACTAAATTCAGCTTTGCCATAATTTTATTTTATGTGATCCAGCATCCCTGTGCTTTGTGATGAACCTACCGCAGAATTCCTAGGGAACAACAACAACCAAAATAAGATGGATCATGATGTCAGTGCAGGCTTTCAGTGATTGAACTGTGGTTAGTGACTCACTTTTAGGCATCATTACAGTCTTAAAAGACGGTGACTGTCAGGGAAAAAGTTGCTCAAATTTTGTTGCTAGTTCTCTGCTGGTAATCTATCATAGATTCATTGGATAAGCTTCCCCGTATAGAGCTCGATTTTGAGCCAGGCACGCATTCAAGTAGGTCAGTGGACTTGCCTGTCTAAGCTTGCAGCATCTCTCAGGACCTTTATACCAACAGGTAATCTCTCTCACCTGCCAGCCTCAACAAAGCCCGCAACTCGGCCCTGGCGGAGCGTTTCACAACAGCACACACCATCAATCACTCACTGAAAAGACCCTTCACATTCACACTTCTTGTTCTGATGGAAAGATTTGCTTTAAGGGCACATTGCCAATGTTGAACACCGCCATAAAACATGTCAAACCCATATGTCAGAGGCTCACGAAGTGCTGTCTGGAGGACTATGTGTTATACGTGCAGTACAGTCGAGGTCAGAGAGGCTCTTTCTTGTGTCTCTATTTTAGTAATGTTATAGGCTTGTCCTCCATCATAAACTTGTTTTCTATTGTGCCATAACAGTTACACTGCTGTAACATTTACCACGCTGATAAGCTCCGACCTTTCCGTGAAGGGTCAATCAGGAAATAACACAACTTTAGCTACAGGAGCAATAACATTCAAGGGAGGGGAAACTTTGGGGTTTTATTAAGACCTACTGGCCTATCTTTCCTGCTCACAATTGGTTTCAGTTTACCAGGTGAGCTCTGCGTTTCCAATGATATCTGAGGTAATTCCTGACAGACCTGAGGAAACGGTGTTACAGTGACCACTAGTGAGGAAACAGCATCTGTACTGTGTAACCCTGTTCTGCATAAACAAGCGTCATCATGATGGTGGAGGCTAGCAGTGGCCTTGTGATAGAAATTGTCCTGGCGTGGTAATGTCAGTTATGCTACTCTGACATTTTCCAGCTTCCCGCAGAAGGGCTTTGTCACATTGTGTTTACTGTATCAAAGCAGAATGCGGTGCTGCGGGCCTCAGGGACCTGAACTTTGTACAGTAGAAAGTGCCCGGCCTCCCCCTTGGTTTCTTTGCCCTCTCTGTCCTATCTGGATGCCAGTTAGCTTGATGGTTTGCATGCCTTAACCTCGGTGAGTAAGAAGGCCAGACCGTCCCGAGTTTCTCCTCATTGAGTAACATTTTCTTAGACAGACTTCCCCTCCCTTTCTCTCTCGTTCTCGGTCTCTTGCTCCCTGCTTCTGCCTTAATGAAGAGGGTAATCTGCCATGAATAATGAATGGGGATTTGTATGTGTTATGGTGTGAACACTCGTCTGGTTCTCATTATGCGCCTATCAGGATGGATCATGGGTTCAGGGAGAAGAGCCTGCATCTGCTTTCCTCTCCGCTTTTGTTCCAGGCTTTAATGCAGACCATGCTGGATGGCTTAGTGTGTTAGATCACTATTTAAAGGTACACCTATAAGTGGATGTTGCCTGTTGATCTGATTCAACCCTTTGTTGTACATCATCCACGTGGACAGTTGTGCTATTTCTTTGTTTAGAGGCCATGCCCTGGGCCGCAGTGGGAGTAAAGCATAATTAATCTGAAAGCTTTCATGCCTAGACCTGTCGAAACCACAATTTAGAATGACAATTTAGAATGACAGAACGGCCTCCTCCAATTTAGAATGACAGCTTGTTGGTGCCACATATCTGAACAACAGCGCTACAAGTTGGACCGTATTGCTTTGGGATTCTTCAACATGCTCCGCTCGATCACTTGTCAGTCTGAAAGTCCGTGAGACAGTCATGCATATGGAAAGATGTACTTGTGCAGATTGCATTGCTGGAACAAACAACAAACTGATAAGGCAGCTGCACAATATAATCCTGTTTTATAGATTTGACCTATATCAGAGGGTAATAATGTGCGTGTGATTGATTTGATTTTAATCACACAGTAGTTACTGCAACCACTGCTGAGTTTATGACACTGTAATATCTGTACTCAGTAATGTACTGAGTGTCCATGTTCCTTATCGTTTTCAGTCCATCATGGAACATTGAAAAGACCATTGATCTTGGTATTGCCTGAGTTTATGAGACCCACTCTGTCTAATCCACCAGGGAGCGGGCCATAAATCAAGCTCAGCAGACCCTGTAAAAGCACTCTCATGGCTCAAGGTGTTGCGAGGACATCCCAGGCGTCTGCTCCTAAACGCACAGCATGCAGTCACGCTAGTCGGGTCAGAGCCCCGCTGTACACTCAGACCACGGGGACTGTCTACATGAGGGCATGACATATTTCTGATGCTCCAGCCCTGTTCACACAAAGAGGAAAGGGTCACGGTGAGTTCCTGATGAACCAGCGGCTGGTTTATATTATTGCGGTTGAACTCTTGACCAGCAGGTCTAAGATGGCCTAACAGCATTCCTTCTCCGTGTGGGAAAAGTGCAGTTGAGGTGCAAGCTCATTTGTAAACTGCAGTGTTTACAGATGTAGAAAAATGTGAACAGCTTAATTTGATTCTGTCTCCCCATTAACTGTTATTGCACATCCCTGTTGTGTGAATACCTAGCATGCGTACTTTTCTCCATTTTAAGGATAAGTATGTGATTTGCCCTGCAGATCTTCACCCTTAATGTTGCGGTACTAACTTCCTGACCTCTCTTTACTGAAGCTGTATCCAGATTTGGCAGCAGTCTCAACATCAGCATGGTGCAGTGAGACAATATCCTGCTAACAAGATGGAGCCCCAGAAGTTACCAATACAAACAGCAGGCTCACAGCTTGCCTAATGAATCTCCTGGTGAATTGACCCTTTTGGCCTGTTGTCTTAATGCATTCCAGATGCCTCAGTCTCTGTCCTTCAGCTTCCTGAGCCTCGTCTCCCACACAATTACCCACCCATTCAGCAGCTCTTAATAACCAGTTTAAAATTGCTTGGGCTAATTTAGTTAGCATTCTAGTGCAGCCTGTTTTCTATCTCGCTGTCATCAGACAATGTGACAGTAGTAGGAGATCTGACATTGCTGTGACACTGACCCAGCGGGATTTCTGTTAGTTAAGTGCTTTCCCATCACAGTGGTCATTTCTTCAGTCTATACAAAGGGTCTTAATCATTTTCTCACAAAATAATTGGATTTAGGCTTTATCTGCTCTATCCTGAGCAATGTCCTTTATGAAGTACAATATGTGGTGATGACAAAGAGAACGATCCAGCTTTGTTGCTGGGGTCTCTTTGTGCCTGAGCAGGTTTTTACTCACTTCTATTTAAACTATTATTTCTGTCTTTCTGCCTTGTTTTCCCAGGTTTGTCTTGACCTTCATAAATTTAACCCAAACTTTAGTGAACCCAACTCAGCCATCACTCTTTTCAAACTTCTCCATGGATCCAATCTGCAGTTATCCACCTATGATATCAGTGTCAATTCATTTTGGTGCCACATTTTCGTTGAACTCAATTGGCACCTTCTATCCACCCTCAATTTCTGTTGAGCTCCCTTTATCATAATGTATTAATGATTAGAGTGCATTAATGATTAAGTATAATTTAAAAGAAGCCCTTTTAAAGAAATGTCTTTTACAAGATAGCAAGTTGTGGGGCTTCTTCAGTTAAACTACTATGCACTGGTCTTTTTGCATGGTTACAATTAGCACTGTATATTATAATTTTAAAAATTGCATAAGCAGATAAATGTTACATAGCCCCTCATGCACAGTATTAAGCCATGCTTCACATTTATCCCGTTTTGTCAGCGGTAACACTTGCCATGGGCTTCCTTATATTCCTGCTGAGGAGAGAATCTAGGTCATGTTTATGGACAGAAGACTGGAAATGGGACATCAGACGTCCCTTAAAGATGCCCCATCAGGATTGTATAGCTTGCACTTGATCTCAATGAAGAGAGATGGCCATTTTTTCCAGGTCATCTCCTGGACTGTGACAAACACTAGTCTTTATGGGAGTAAAAACTGGTTGCTTATTAGTAATGATGACAGGATTGTTTGCTTCTCCATCTAGCTTGTGTGGTAGGACGAAGTCTGTAGGACAAATGAACAGAATGTGCAGGATTTGTTGCACAGTCCACTAAAATTTGCCACTCATTAACGTACACATCATGTATTTGTCCCTGTGTTATCTTGTTGTCATTGTGCATTATTTAAGTAAACAAGAATGTGTGTTTTAAATGGTGCTTGTAGCCTTCAAAAGGGGTGGGGGGGCATGATTGAATCAGCCTGTCATAGTTGCCCTACAAAATTAAGTACTTAGATCTCTCTCACCAAAGGACAGCTTATGCTACAATTCCCCTTTAGAGGGGATGTTCCATGCTTTTAAGTATTTTTGTACTTTTTGGACACAGACCCAACAGGAAATGAACTGCAGCAAAATGTGGAGGGATCCTGTAAAGCTGTGTATAATTAATTTCCCCTCTAAATAGATTAGCAAGCCAGGCAGGGTGAGTATTTCAATCCATTTAGCAGTGTCATTTGCAGAAATGACTTTTAATTACATAATAATGGTAATGATCTCATATTGCTCACAGCTGCCAGAGGTTGAACCAGGCCCTCACTGCATCTTAATGTGAGCTCTGTGTAAGCACTTTGTATGATGGTGAAGCTTGGGGTCACAGATGAAGTGCTGTGAACCAGACAAAGCGGCTCTCTCAAGTCCAGGAAGTGGATCAGAGGCCTGGGAATGAGGTGTGACCACCCTCCCGCTCTGTCTGCTGGTGCTCTGTTTGTTTGGTGTTTTCAATTTGCAGCTGACTAGTGGATGAAGCTGGAAGGGTCGGTGCCCAGTGTGTTCCACAAGATGAAACTTTCCATGATCAGAGTGTGAGATTTGCTTTGTTTGATTTGGCATTTGGGTTTTTGGTTTTATTACTGTTTGCTTAATAGAATGTTAAGTGAAAACAAACCCTTAGTCATTAGGGATCTACTGATACAGACCTTTTTAAGGCTGATACCAATACTGATTACTAGGAAAATGATTGAGCTGATAACTGATATTTTAAATGGAAATACATTATTGTTAAAAAATATAATAACATAATAAAACATAATAAACATAAAAAAAACATAACATAAAAGTATAACTTATCAAATTTCAATGTATACAAATTTCCCAGTGGACACTAAACTAGATGGATAATATCTTTTATTAATTTATTTTTTAAATTAATTTATTGGTTAGCATATCAGCCTAAACTAGAGGGAGATTTTATTTATTTATTTATTGGTTAGCATATCAGTCCAAACAATACCAGTAACGTGGAAAAAAACAACAACTATTTGAGTCAGTAATCGGCACAAACCAATAATGTATCTATCTCCATTGTTTATTCACTATTATGCCTTACAAGCCGGTTTGTGATAAAGGATCCTGGTATGCACATACATAAAATAAAGTGTGTGATGGGGACAAAAGTCAGGCTTTCTAATTCAGCATTAGCCAACACATTAAAACAGACAGCAATCAATAAGCTCTCAACCTGATCTGCAAAATAGACATTTGAAAGTTTGAAAGCCACAATTTTGACATAAAGGCCCAAGTTTACGAAAACCATTACTAGGAACCAAAAACATTTTCAGTGGTCAAAGTTGGAATTAAGCCTTGTAATAGGTACAAGTCAATCTTCTTGACCAATCAGGGCTTATATTATATAGTCTTTTTTATTTTATTTTACTTTTTTTAACACTATGGTTCTCATAGCAGTCTTTATTCAAACCTTTCTTTCTTGGTTAATAACATTATAGACTTCAGTAAAGACATGCCTTTGATAACGTGAGGCATCATGAAATGCTGTTTGGTGGTACATTTAAAACACAGGCCTTCAGGAGGAAAACGCGCAGAACGGCCAACGAAGCGAGGATGAGCTACTTATGATATGTTGTACCTCTTCAGTCGCTCGGTGCCCACTTGGCTGCCCTCTCTGACGCTCCCTCTGTGCGGCTCCGGCAGATGCTAACTGCTCTCCCACTCTTAAGTGCTTCCTCTGAACAGGCCCGTCTGTCTCCCTCTACCCAATGTACACCACAACATTTCTGGGGCTGCACTGTCATGAAATGGCCCCTGGGGAATCAACCTCAGACAGTCAAACAACAATAGAGCGGGTTCCTTAAGTGTCTGTGGTGTATGTGGAGGGGAGGGTAGCACAAGTTCAAATGGGATACACACACAGGCTCATAATGGTGACCCGGGGGTAACAGTCTACACACTGTGACCTCCAGCCGTTATTTCATCCTCATTTTGGCATTTGTGGTCCCAGGATTATGGATATGTTGTCCGTTCTCATCCCGACTATCTGTTTGAGGTCAGGCAGTGAAAATGCACACTAACTGGGAAGCCTCATAATCAATTGTAGTGTCTTTACCGGATGTCTTAACAAAGAACCCATGGTGTGTTGGAATTCATGTTGTTTTGGAGGTTTTTTGTTTTCATTCTGTGCACATCTTGTTTTTGTTGTTGTTGTTTTTAAAGTTCATTTTGGGCATTTCTGCTTTATTTGATAGCAACAGTACAGACAGACAGGAGAGACACAGGAGAGAGAGGGATAACATGCAGGTTTGGAATCGAACCACGCCGCCGCGGTATTAAAATGTGGTACATGTTTTACACGGGGAATCACCAAAGCGCCCCACATCTTGTTTTTGGTAGGATCCATGTCAATAATGCTATCAAGTATCCAAGTATTTCCATATTTTGCAATTTATTCAGCCTGTTGAAATGAGATATTGATAAATGTGTGCACTGTGAGGGTTTGTCATTCCATTTTCCTGATTTCCATAACTTTTCAAGCCATGTGACCTTTGGCAATGTGTCTCCAATAGGGAAGGGTCGTCTTTGCAGCTGAATCTCCAACTTGAATAATCAAACAAAAATACTTCAAATCTGTAAAGATCACCCTAAAACACGAGGCAATACTACTGCTGATCCTTTTTGTTTCATTGTAGATAAACCGCCTTTAGTATACACTTTATAGCTGCAAAATGTCAACTTGGCAACAGTGTGCTTTAAACTTCATTATGTAATATTTATTAAGGCTATTCCTGCATATAATGGATCGTTACTCTGATTAATTTGACGATGAAGTGCAATGCAAATAATACTCTGAGCCTAACTCTGAATACCAGCTGCATTGTGGAGGGAAAAGAACTCACAAGGTCAAGAATCAAGATTAAAGCATTAAGAACTCTGCTAACCCTGAACAACTCTTCAAGTTGCAAAGCTGCAGCTTGCACAATAGTTTATGTTCATCATTTGTCTTGGTTGTATTTCTGACAAAATAGTGCATGAATACTGTGTAGCAGCTGACTTAGAGGTCACAGATGCCAGACTTTTTTGCCAACAAATGAATGCAGGGTAGTAGTTAGGGCCAAAAAACAACAATTGCCTGATGGCAAAATCCCAGACCCAGATCATCACGAAAATCCCATCAACTGACCTTTGAGCCAAAGGTTATCTCCTGCACCAAATTCCACATCTACTGGTAGCTTTTTGAGATTTGTCTAGCAAACAGACAGATAGACAGATTGTACAGACGGGCAGGTGAAAACATAACCTCCTTCCAATTTCCCTACTGGAGGTAGTGATTCTTGGAATGTTAATTATGAAAATAGATTTTGGAAGCAGACCTTCTCTCACCTTAATTGCAGAGAACACAAGCAAAAACAGAATATAACAGCCACTGTACGGTAGTGCTTTTAAATAGAAAATACTGTACCATTTTAAAATTACCCAAACCCTCAGAGGAATACAGTATCGTAAACTAATAGGTCTATAAAAAGAGATGATGAATGTTTGTCTGACATTATAAATGGAAAGCTTCATACTGGTTCAAGCCCTCATGGATCTGTTTAATGATACACAATTACGGGTCCCATTGTTTTTCTCTGTCAGCTGTGGTCGCTAAGTATGACAGTGGTGATCTGACTCCAGAGAATAATTGTGTAGATATCTTCCTCTGTGAAAATCCCGCAAAGCTTTTGTTTTGGTTCAAGCTTTGGCCTTTGTCTTCTGTTCTGTAAATCACAGTTAAACTTGCCCAAGGCTCTGAGGGAGGAAAAAGGGGGGAAATGGCAGAGCCGTGTTGCAGCACTCTATTCATCCTGTAATCACATGAAAAACGAGAGAGAACAGCCCCAATGGGCCAATGTACAGTATGTTGAGAGGAGCCTCTTGTGGTTTTAGGGACATATTTAACCATAATAAGGCCCTCTGTTGCCGTGGCAATGCACTGCTATTAGCGTGCTGCTTTCCCAAGGGGGAGGAAGTCTCCCAACCTCCTGTATCTACCCACTTAGGTAAGGTTATACCAGGTCACTGCTACAGTGCTGCAGGTTACTATGAAAAACCTAATGACACCCAACCCTGTCTGAACTGGATTCGTTTTTCTTGGGGAGGTGATATAGTTGTAATAATTAGCAACAGCATCTCTGATTTTTAATCCGGTATGGATCTGCCATGCCAATATTTCTTATAAGCCCGCATAGCAAAAAATAAATAAATTTTAAAAAAATAATAAAATAAATAAATTCTTAGACATCATCTGCGAAATGTAAGCTAGAATTGACAGTGACTTAATATAATGACTCTAACAAGAATAGAGCCTGATTTTTTGACTACAAGCAGCAGTTTCAATCCCATACAAATGTGAAATTGCACATATCACATAAAAAAAAAATGCATCATAGTGACCTGTCTGGAGGTTTCCTTACCTCCTGGAAAATGGATGGCTGGATGAATTATAATATAAAACCTCTCCCAGTAAAACTAATTCAAGCTCTGTGACCAGATATTTTTTTCCTGGATAAGCATTTGTCACAATACAGGGGCAAAGTTTCTATATCAGTGCTTTACTTACCTAACCTTAAGTTTCCTTTAGTTCCTTTTTTTTTTTAATTAGTTAACCCATGGTTTTAGTCAGGAGGTGTCAGTGCAGCTGGAACAGAGCCATCCACAAACTGTCTCTGTTTGTCTAATGAGAGAAGCCGGGTGGATTGCAAGCTGCCGAGCCACACACACACACACACACACACACACACACACACACACACACACACGCGAACACACGTGCAGCAACAGGACACACTGTGAGAGGGCTTACATGTACTCACGCACACACATTCAAAAGGAATTAGCATATTGAAGTGTTCTGCATTTTCTGTCAACAGCAGCTTATGATGGCTTGTATAGGTTACAGTGTGCGTGTGTGATGCCTTCTTCATTTTCAGCATGGGCAGATTAGTTCACGACACAGTTTAATACCTTTTGTGCCCTCTTCTGTGTCTCTTTCTCTCCAGATGCGAAGGAGAGGACAGCCAAACACTTCTCAGTCAACGGGGTCTTCAACTACACCTCCCTCCTGCTCAGTAAAGAGGACAACATGCTCTATGTTGGCGCACGGGAGATCCTCTTTGCGCTCAACCTCACTGACATCAGCAGAGTTAAGCTACAAAGGAATGTAAGGGAGCGCAAATACCTATAAACAACCGCATAGATAATCCCAAAAGTCCAATATGCATATGGTTATATGATCCCTGATGTCCAATATGAGCATGATACAGCACGCTGCATTATCCTGACACCGTTTCTTCTCCTGCAGCTAACCTGGAGCACTCCGGATGGGAAGAGAGACGAGTGCAGTTTCAAAGGCAAAGACTTACAGGCGAGTGAACTGCCGGAGTAAAACTTAAGTCACTAAACTCAAATGGATCAAATATTACTTGCAGGATTGCAGCTTTGCCTCACATCTTGTCTCACTGACCCTCATTGCTTGACGCATTGAAAATGTTCCTGAGGCTAAACTTTTTGCTTCCTCTATGGGGCTGGGTATTGGCACTGATTACCTGATTTGATTTGAACCAATTTTGATATTGATTCAGTTAGGGATTTTTTTTTAGGTTTATTTTAAGTATTTTACATTTTTTACTTAGGGATACAGGCAAAATTTCCTGCTTACACATAGCTCTGTTTTTGTCCAACTCTTCTTTACCATTATGGTTTTTAAATCCAGAATGCATCAGGACATCTGCCTTTATGTTTGACAGCACTGGCTTTAGGGGTTATTTGTTCATTTCTTCAAAACGTGATTTGATCAACTGAGTTAGTAATTCAGCAGGTAACAAGTAACTTAGCAAAATCTTCACACATCCAGTGAAAAAAGATTGATCTTGTGATTTTAATCAGATCGTTCAAATAAATGTAGCACCTTTAGTCCTAATCTAGTCCTGATCCCAATTTAGTCCTGTCATCAACCTGCCAAGGGACAACAGACAGCCTGTGTGGCTAAATCTGGCATATTTACATGGTGGTCTCAAATCCTCATGTTCATTAATAGGCATTGTCCCTTCTTAAATAAACAAACTAAACTAAACTAATTGGTTATAGTACAGGGAGAGAAACATTTACCTAGGTTCGATAAGTGATATGCTTTGAGAACTTGAAAGGAGATTTAAGGCTAAACTGAGCAGTTGTCAAAATTATTACTCAGTGATGAAATACAGTGATGTATTCACTGTATTTGGAAGATAACAGAATAACAAAACAAAACATAAACCAGAACGTTAGATTTAGGCATTTCCCCATTCAAAGAGGTCGTGATCCTACGGCCAGAGGGCGTTTGAAAGATGGCGCTGGAGTACACAGTCTCATTATTATACTCTAAACACCTCTGATACGCATGGATTTAATGTCAAAAAATAAGTGCAATGTACCTTTAAGGCATTTCCACACCGCTGGAAGTTCTGAGGCTGCCATATTTCGGCTGTCAATATATATACAGCCCAATCAGCTCCATCTTTTTTAAATTATACTTTCACCTGTGTTTCCACAACAGACGGATTGCTTCAACTACGTCAAGATTTTACTACGTATGAACAGCACTCACCTGTACGTGTGTGGAACATACGCCTTCAGCCCCATCTGCGCTTACATAGTAAGTCTGTATTTAAAATAGCCACATTTATTGCAGTGACTTGCACTGTACAGTAGTGCAGCCTCATCCTACCTAAGAAAGTCTTGTTTTAGGAGGATCTAAACAGCTGTGCAGACACATTGTGCTTCTCTCCAGAATATATGACGACGAGCTGAGCCTCTGCCCAGATAGATACAATATACAGAGCCGTCTTTTATTAGCTCCAGTTCCACAAGGAAACAGATCAAAACATATGCTGCATCTACTGTTATATAAATTATAGATCAGCTTTCCAATCCTTTTCTCCACATCTTAAAAAGCCTTTTACAGGATTCCATACTCATTTACAAACACATAGGGATGACCTGTGTTTCAACTTTAACCGAAGACTGACTGACCACTCTTTCATTTGGCTCTTTCCAACGGCTGTAGAGAACTAAGTGGCCAACAGACAGCGGTCAGTAGGTTACAGCTGTACTTCTTTTCAACTAAGCCTGTGGTGTGTGTGTGTGTGTGCGTGGTGTGTGTTTATGTACTGTTCAGAGCACTGCAGACTTCTCCCTCGTCAGGAGCCAAGCCGGGGAGATTGTTACAGAGGACGGACGCAGCCGCTGCCCTTTCAACCCTGAATACAAGTCCACTGCCATCATGGCTGGTAGGTCCCAGAAGAGTCAACATTTGTTTAGATTTTTGTTTTATAGGAGGCGCTGTGGGGATCAATAAAGTAACTAGATGCAGGTGGTTGTTATGAAGACAAATTGGGGGATTCCTTCTGGATTTCATTACTGTGCATGGCTCAAGAGCCACCCTTCACATGGTAAACAATATGATTATCTTGGTCTGCTTTATTGTGTTGCAGATGGAGAGTTATACGCTGGTACAGTCAGTAATTTCCAAGGAAATGAACCCATCATTTACAAGAGTCTAAGCCAAGGAACTGCTCTAAAAACAGAAAACTCGTTGAACTGGCTTCAAGGTAAGGTCAAGTGTCTGAAGCCTGGAACTTGTTTATGTAATGAAAAGCATATATACATATTTAATACCTTATTTTAAATTATTTAAATATGACTTTTGTAAACCGTTTATTCCAAAAAGACTCTATTTGAAGATTAAAGTTTGACATAAGACCACAACAGTGAACTGAAGTAGATGAAAAGCTCTTTCTAGTGTTTTGAGCCCTTCTTGCTGCTTGATTTTCCACACAGTATGTTGATGCCACCGGGAATAGGGATGTTTCTGCCTATGGGTGTAGAAATATGCGTACGGGCTGACTCTATTGTTTAAACGTTGCTGTCTTTTTTTCTTTCTTTTTTTTTTCCAGACCCAGCCTTTGTTGGCTCTGCCTACATACAGGAGAGCCTTCCCAAGGGCAACCCAGTGGGCGATGATGATAAAATTTACTTCTTCTTCAGTGAAGCAGGGAAGGAGTTTGATTTTTTTGACAACACCATTGTGTCACGCATTGCTCGCGTGTGTAAGGTGAGTGATGCTTGAAGGGAGATAGTCCATATAAAGGGAGATTTTCCCCCTTGAGCCAGACAATCCGATAACCCCTCCCATTACCAAAGCAGTCAAGGCCAGGGAAGGGTTGTGTTTGTGTATTTGTGTATGTGACAAGATGTATGTATGTTTCTGTCTAATGTGTGCTGCGGTACAACTGTGTGTATAGTAGTTTCTGGAAGCTGTCCATACCTTAAATCCTACATGCTTACTGCAGCTCAGTTCTTCTGGGCAGTGGTGCACGACTTCTTTTTACAGAAAAACATTCCTTGTGCGTGTTTCCCTCTGTTTGGGTTCCCTTTCTCCAGATCCTCCCCTCCCTCTATTCTTATCAAATTTCAGCAAATATTTGCATGCAGATAGGATTCATAGAAGCTGGTCAACTCAAAATGGTTCAAGAATGACTGTAGCACAAGACTCCTTGCACAGAAAAAGGAATATCACCTCAAATTCAACTCATGACTCTGAGAGTGAAAAGCAGACCCCACAGTAAACATGACATTTTATAGTATTTCTCTAGCTCTGTGAGCATTATTAACATCATGTTCTGATCAGATTATTACAAGGGGATCATGTTTATCACATTTCAAGGAGATTGAGAGACACTAGTTGACAGTTTGACGTTGACTTTAAAGGAAACATGATGAATTGTGAAATTCAGCTATGGTTTGGGGACAAGTTTGTACTTCAAAAGCCCCCCTGTGACATGGTCTAAATGTGTATTTGCTTTTTATATTGATCACACATTTTTTTTTTAAGCGTGTACGTGGGCTGCCAGTATCTTTTGGATTTTCAGAACTTGGCTGTCTCCAGGTGTTTGTCCTGACAGTCACCCTGCTGTCAGGTGCAGGCATGACACCTCCTGTGTGCATCAGATGTAAACCCCAAGGTGGTAGGGAGCCCAGCTGTCAATCACAGCGGTGTTTCACAGCCAGACTGTTGACTGCAACTCTGCCTCTTGTATATTTGCACACTGCAGCACAGCTAAACCCTCACATCCATGCCATTCACTGAAAAAAAATCTCCATTTTATGTTCAGTGTGAAAAATCTTATTGAAACCAAAAAATTCTGCCAGTGGGATGTGATAATCCCACTTGTTTCCGATGCAGTTTGTTTCAGGATTTTTTTTTTATGGAAACAAATATAAATATGTTGAAACATGGCAGCATAAGGCAGATCAGCCCTACTGGTACCAAGAAAATGACACTTGATTCAAGAAAATTGTGGGAACAAGTTGATCGGCATTGAAATTAAGAGGGAATATGTCCTCCCGCTGTCAGATTTTAAGAAAAACGATTTTACCACTGAATATGAGACTAAATGACTTGTTTAGGTGGAAATCTTTGCAGTGTGCATGTATATGGGTACAACATACACTGTATATGATCTCTGAGAAATAATGTGCCACTCTTTGGGAGCTCTCTTAGCTTTTGACCTAAGCCAAGGGATTAAATAGTTTAATAGTTTAAGACAGAAATGCAGCACATATTGCTGAAAATAGTGTCAGTTTACTTTGAGTTTTACAGTTAAGTGATTTCCATACAAATCAATTATTATTTTAAGTTCAAGTCAACCTCTATCTCTGCAAATCCCTCATCTGACTCATCACGTTGGCTGCAGTTGCCCTCTCTGCTGTTTATTCAGGTGTTTAGTAAACAAGTTCCACATCATTGAGGCTAACTATGGAATGATAAACAGTGTTTTGCTGGGAATGAACAAAACAAAAAAAACATGTTCTCATTTGCAGTATCATTCAAGTTCCCAGAAATAAGCCATTACTCCCCGCCATGTTCATGGATTTTTGAGCAGCCTTTGAAAGGGATGCTTTTACCAAGGATTAATGAACGGGATGCATTCACTTCAATTATTCAGAAGTAAGGTTAGGTACAGTGTGGCATTAAATTATAAAACTAGGTTCCGCCAGGGGGACCAGGGAATATATGTTGCTCATTATCTGCCTGGCTTACTACAATAAGTAATTGCTTCAGAAGCTCAGCATTGGTCATGTGTCATTTCCCTTTCCATCCAGCATTTTCGTTTCCTCTGATTAATGCCATACTAAATAGGACTCAATTGAAGTTACATGTTAAAGGTTTTCATGCAGTCTAGCCTGCTTAGTCTTTCTCTTTGGTCGCCTGAACTGCAAATTTTTCAAAATACTCATGTTCTTATTTTCTCGCATCGCCAACTTTACTCTCTTTAGATCTATGTCTGTGACTAAATTGCAATAATTACTGCCACAGACTGAATGTAAACAGACAATGGTTAGTACACTAGATCATTCTTCCTTTTTAATCCCATGTCTGTTTGCAAAAACATGCAGTTCCTTATCGCTGGTGTAGGAAAAACATTATTAGTCACCTAACTCAGGCTCATAAATCCCATTGGAATATAGTCTCGGTCATGTTTAACATTCACACCTCACAGTAATCACTTTCACACGGGGGTTTGATGATGTAGTTGCTCTCCAATTTGCACGGATATCCTGTTGTAAGATCTCTGTAGCCAAATTACTCTGCATGTCAAGGAGGTCCCGTGCCACATATCACTTTGAAGGCGAGTGCCAAAGGCGCAGAATCACAGCGGTAGTGTCAGTGAAGGATTGTCTGAGAGCAATGTCCTTTTTTTCCTTTTTGATTTAAAAGCATTTGGCCTCCCCAGTGCCCCCAGTGTTTTTTATCTAAGCCAGCTGTGATGATGTGTATTGTTTTCATGACCTGGAAGTCTACTGCCTCAGGGTATATCTGTGTTACGGGCACAATCGATCGCGCTCAGTATGGTTTTACTATGGGAGGTTAATGTTTTTCAATTAAATCAGTTCAAACAGCTCCACATCTGTGAATAGCGCCTTCTTTGATTCTGGTCATAAAGAAGGGGAAAAAAGGGAAAATTCTTGTTTTATTTTATATGCCATGCAACATACTATATGGTACACATTATTATTTCATGCCTTTTGCAAGCCTGTGAGATCCCAATAAATCATATGTAGACCTATGTATTATACTAGACAAAAGCAAAGCCACTGTTACCACTTGAGACAGGTGTCAGTCTTGTATGCTTGCACCCTCTACTGGCTACACCCAAAACAGCTCCACTCAACAAACATTTCTGTTGCAGGGTGACAAAGGTGGGGAACGAGTTCTTCAGAAGAAATGGACCACCTTCCTGAAGGCCCAGCTTTTGTGCTCTCTGCCTGACGACGGCTTCCCCTTCAACATCATCCAGGACATGTTTGTGTTGACACCCAGCCCCGAGGACTGGGAGAACACAGTGTTTTATGGAGTCTTCACGTCTCAGTGGTGAGAACTGACAATCAGTGCTCTGATTGACATTCACGTTACCAATGCAATGACACATAAAGATACACTATACAGAGCTGGCATTTATGAGAAATACAAAAGCCTATTTATCTGAGGCATTTTATCATATTAAAATGCTCTGAAACAATAAAGTGTCAGTTTATAGAGGATTTCCATATATGGCATATATGTCCATATTTAAATACCTGTCTATTATGTATATTTGGATTTAGCATATTTTCACATATACAGACATATTTGTCAAACATATTACAAATCCATGCATTTTCATTAGCCACCACTATCATATATATGTATGTTGAGCAGGTATGGGCGCACATATATGACCATGTAACGTTAGAGTCAGAGATTTTTTATTGTATTATTATTTTTATAATAAGCACAATAACAGACCTGTCCAAGGAAACGTTCAACCTAGTCATGCTGAGATGCCTCTTTCTATCTTGAAAGGTATAAGGGTGCTTCAGGAAGCTCTGCAGTGTGCTCCTTCACAATGGACCAGGTGGAAAAGGCTTTCAATGGACGTTACCGTGAGGTCAACCGAGAGACGCAGCAGTGGTACACATACAACCACCCGGTCCCTGAGCCTCGGCCTGGAGCCGTGAGTACATGACTACCGCCCTCTGCTGGATACAAAACACAGTCACAATCCATGACATTAATGAGCAGCATGCAGAGTCAGCCATATTCCAGGGCTCTGATGCGTTCTTGCCTGCTCATCAGCCACCTCCTCAATCTCGACTGGCAATCAGCGCTTGAGCAGATATCTGCCTTGCTGGCGTCACCGTTCGCCCCCAGTCCCTGGAAACTTGATTCTTATCAAACTGTTGTTGCTTTCATTTCCTGGCAGGTTTATCATAGTTCAATCTGTGGAAACGCAACAAAAGTATAGCTTATTGATGAGGACAAGGCAAAGCAGGCAGAGGAGAGCTATACTGATGCAGTCTGTGTTGTTGTCCAGTAAGAGCGAGTGCATGTTAATAAAGTGTTGTATTGTCTCCACAGTGCATCACAAATGCTGCCAGAGAGCAGGGCATCCCCTCCTCACTGCACATGCCTGACAAGGTGCTGAATTTTGTCAAAGATCACTTCTTGATGGACAGCGTCATCCGCAGCCAGCCGCTTATGCTAAAACGCAACGTGCGCTACACACAGATTGCCGTCCACCAAGTCCAGATCAACAACAAGGCCTATAACGTGCTCTTCATTGGCACAGGTAGTGGATTCAGTTTGCCTGGGTCTCTTTTTTTTGCCATGCATTACTAGCGTTTCTCAACATCCTAGAATTTATTCTAATTTCAAGTTATATTATGTCTTTTCTAGATGATGGGAGACTTCACAAAGCCATAAATGTTAACAACAAGATGCACATCATTGAGGAGATTGTGCTTTTTCCTGACTTGCAACCAGTGCAGCACATTGAACTGGACTCAGACAAGGTACAGTATAGTGGAGTGCTCGGAGAAAAGAGACTGGGTTTTTTTTTATGGAACTTTCTCATGGTGGGAGGTAATAACAAGCTTGCTAGATGCCTTTATTGGCAGTTTAGGGATTCCATGAGCCGTGAAGAGCTGGAGCATAAAGGAGACCTCATGTTCATTGAGATAATTACATGCAGCTCTCACTCAGGGGAACTGCAAACAGCTTGGCTTTTAACAGCTGGAAGTGTGGCACTTCCTGAATCCTTGTCTGTCTTTAACACTGTTTTGCTGCCCTGCTTAGTTTTGTACATCAGGGGGAAGAAATGTATTGTAAAGGAAAAGTTTACCCAAAATACCAAAAAAGCTATTTTCGCACTTAACCCTTCCAGAGTCTGTCCACCCAGAGAACTTCTGTGAGATTTGGCGAGGTTCACTGTGTGCCATGATCTTCCCAGTCTCCTGGCACCACAATAAAATGAGACTGGATGGGTATTGCTTTGTTAAGCTCAAACCGTCAAAAATTTACATGTGGAAAAACTCAACAGCAGCAACTCTTTCCAGAGACAATGGCATGAATACCTGACATAATCCAGAGCTCTCAGTGGCAAAGAGTTTTGTTTTTTTATCTATCTGCCTCAAATTTGTACTTCTTGGGGTGGACGGATACAGTTTGCTAGTGCTCTTCATCAGGAAATAGTTCCTAAAATAATCCTTTGCTCCAGAGGGCTGTGAATTATGCTGGGAATCCATGTCACTGTCTTTGGAGTTTTTCCTGTTGAGTTTTTCACCTGTTATTTTTTTGATGGCTTGAGTGCCACAAGTCATTCGGTACTAGAGGGCCAGGAGACAGGCAAGATTCTGGCAGACTGGAAACCTCGCCAAATCACACAAACTATCTGGATGGATAGATTGCACAAAACGTAAGTAGAAACATTGAATTGAACCCACACACTGTCTTCACACCATTTATTTAGCTGCAACGTTTTGGTCAAAACCCTTTGCCAGGCATGACCAAAATGTTGCACCTCAATAAATACTGAGCAAGTGAAGACAGTGTGAGGGTATCATATTCAGTGTTTAACATTATTCTCTGTACCTATGTACCTGTTCCTAAGACTCTCCTCTCAAGTGTGCGAGAAATTTTATTGCTTGTATATAAGTAAGTAGAAATGTATTTTTATGGTATTTTGGGTAATCTGTTCCTTTGAATTTCCATAGACAAAAACTAAGGCTACTGAATGGAGATCAGGGCAGGACAAGGAAGACACTGGATGAAAATAGTAACCCACTAACTGTATCTGGGACACTGTTCCTTCTTGCCCCTTCTCTTGTCACCTCTCCTCCACAGGGCCAGCTTTATGTGTCTTCTTTCTCTGGACTGGTGGAGGTCCCAGTTGCTAACTGCACTAATTATCAGAGCTGCGGGGAGTGTGTCCTCTCCAGGGACCCTTACTGTGCCTGGACGGGGAGACAGTGTATGGATATCAGACTGGCTCCACCAGGCAAGTATGTATCCATCTGGACAATGATCTAAAAACAATATTGCGCCCAGAATATTTACATAACAGTTGATAAAAAAAAAGTTACATAAAAGATATATAAAAGTCTAGAACATATGGACTTGGTTTGCAAATCCCATTTTCTGAGAAAATGTATGTTTTTCAGTATCTGGCAGCAAGATGTAGATGAAGCAGACACATCAGTTATTTGCAACAAGGCAGTGCCCAGCCCACGGTTTGCTAAACCTCCACCTACTCGTAAGTAGAATCAACTCTTCTTCTCTCCACAGATTGGATTTACAGCACAGTGTTTTGCACTGTTTTCTCATGAGCTGCATTTTAATTTATGTCTTGATTACAAATTTATTCAGTGTGCTGCACCATCATTATCTGAATCCTACTCTTTTTTTTCTTACTGCACATTAGATAAGGTAGCACTTTTTTATGCAATATCTGACGGGTTTCTTTTAAAACTGAAATCTCGCTGTGCCTTTCCACAGGGATGTCTTTGTGCCAAGTGATCATTATACCAGCCAATACATTCAAAGTACTGCCTTGCAAGCTACGCTCCAACTTGGCTGAGAGGAGGTGGGAGTACAGTGAGACTGCGGGTCATTTCCATTACCCAAGCCCAGAGGGGGGTCTGGTAGTGGTAGCTCAAGCCGACAGACAGGAAACCTATGAGTGCTGGTCAGTTGAGGAAGGCTTCAGACAACTGCTGGCTAACTACTGTGTGAGGGGAGAAGCCAAGCAGGAGAACAGCACCCTAACAGGACGATCACACACCCCACAGGTCTCCCAGGAGGAGCTCATCATCCTGCCTGGGGAGGCCCGCTCGCCACAGATCAACACCAAGACCTACTGGAACGAGCTTATCGTGGTGTGCGCGCTCCTGGCATTTTCCCTGGTGGTCTTCTCCCTGTTTGTGGTCTACAGGAACCGTGACCATATGAAGTCCATGCTCAAGGAGGGGGAGTGTCCCAACATGCAGCAGAAGAAGCCCAGGATAGTGGGCAAGCCAGCGGAGAACTTGCCGCTCAACGGCAACACGGTCCCAGCGTCTGTCTCGGATCATAAGGGCTACCAGACCCTTAACGACAACTATATCTGCAGCACTCCGCCACACGAGTGCTCCTCACCAGACAACAGCAAGAGCTTCTCGGAACAAGAGAAGAGGCCTCTGAACTTGAGAGAGAGCCATGTAGAGATTTCGCCTACATGCCCACGGCCTCGAGTGAGACTAGGCTCTGAGATTAAAGACTCCATTGTGTGAGGCCAGCTCTGATAGACTTTGTTGTGTGGAGTGACTCACTGTAAACTGAGAGGAGAGAGTGCATTTGCTGATAAAGACAAAACCCTATAAGAGGGAAAAAACTGAAAGACATTGAACTCTTCACAGAGTGACATTTCATTACACAGATTTTGCACTTTGTCTTTTTGTTTTGTCTCTGTGGTCCATGTACATTTCTTTTATTATTTTGTCACTGCCCCTGATTCAGGTGTGTTAAAGGCACACACAAGAAATTCCAGTTTGCCTTTAAAGTTTTATATAAGGCTCACAGAGGGAATGTAACAAATAGGAAGGCGATGTTGCCCTATTGATCAACTTGGTGATGGAATTTCATAGCATTGCCATTCAATCCGTCCATATGATCTACTGGTAATGCTTTGAATGGCAGAGTGATATGTGTTCACACTATCTGTTGACACAATGTTTTTTTTTTGTTTGTTTTTTTGTATTTCCATCATGTGATAAGAGCCTATTCTTCACTTAGGCTATGCATAATGTAGGAAGGTAAACACTCACACTTCAGAATATATCAGGTAAAAAAAAAAATTGTCTTTTCACATTTTTTTAAATAACCAATATGCATCTATGGTTGCATACCCATTGCTTAGACTTGAATACAATATGAAAAGTACAAAACCAGGATCCAGAATGCAAGAGTTTTGCTGTCCATTGGCTGGTCAAAAAGAGTCATTGACAAAGAGACAAAGAGACCACTGGTTATTATAAGTAAAAGAGCCAAAGCACAAATGAGGGATCACCCTGGTGGGGAGGATGTAGAAACTTCAGACTTTATCACCTCGATCTCTGTACAACTCAAAAAATACACAAATAAAAGGAATAAGATATCCTCTAAATTTAAGATTGATACAAATAGGCTTTTGGCCGCATTAGTGGACAGAGATATGACTCGGTGTCAATCTGATACTCAACAGGGTTTTAGTTCACAAATGTGATAAAGGGAAAATCCCATTCCAGGTATTATCATGCGATTCCTCATGAGACAGGCAGACTATGCAAAGAAAACAATGTGAAGTGGGGTAAGCACCAGGAAAAACCTCACCTAGAGACTGTGTAAGCACAAAGGTGTCAGAGCTGTTCATTGCTGAGGATCAGTGGCATTGAAACACACACACACACTCACACTCACACACACATTTGCAAACACTTAACTGTAAGTATGCAAGTGATTTCTAGCCATTCTTGTGATATTCGGTAGAGAAAGATGATGCATTTCTGAAAGGCTGGCCTCTTAAAACACATTATAAAAGATGAGGGTCCAGTACAAACAATACTTTGGCTGTTCATTTATCCCAACATTATAATATGATAATAATGTGATGGTAAGCCAAAAGGTTTCCTGTTTTTGAAGAGTGATATTTTCCACAGCGAGTCTTCAGTGTTTTAAATATCCATGACTATTCTGAAATGGAGATATGAGGAAGATTTAATTACTATGCCTATTCACAAATCTCTGGTTTTAATGACACACATGACTGTAAAGCCTAGACTTTATTTAATGGATCTAGATGTTAACTAATGTGGGTTCATGAATGGAGGAAAATTCCCTTTCATTTCGAAGAACCACAAACAGATTGATTGTTCAAACAGTATGAAAGACAGCCAGTAAGGCGATAGCTTTCATTCTGATGTTCAAACTTGGCATAATAGCTATGCTTTGTTATTATCCTGATATGGAGCAATTTTAATCTCCTCATTTATAATTTCAGTTTATTAATTCCATATTCCAAACCATATGCAAACCATATGATCCAACAAATGAGTGCAAGTTCATTCAACAGTGTATTAGAGTAATAAGAACACATTTTTCAATGCCTACAATATTATTTAAATCTTATTTAAATTTTGCTCTACGACTGAAAAGTGGTCATCAGAATTACAATTTCATAAAAATTTCATTAAGTGCAGGAAGGCATATTGCTTAACTCAGAATGCATTAGTTTTGCACATAACATTGGAAAGCCTTAGTGCAGTGCAGGTTCTGGATTTGATGACAAATCTGCCTTTTGGGAAATGTATAATGCCTTCAAGAAAAAATGTAATAATCAAGAGACGTGCCTCTTGGGATACTAAAATTTAGTACTTTGACCCAAAATAACCAGGTAGTAGACTGTAGAGCCAAATGCTGTAGGTGTGACAGGATTGGCCATGCCCAGAAACAGTAGTGAATATGTGTATGTTATTGTTAGTGCTGTACGAACTTAACAGGTTCTTTTTTTATTATTATTCTTTTACAGTGGCTTCAGCCTCAGTCAGGGTATAAATTTTATTCTTTAAAGTGTAGCACATAAATATAACCACTGGCTGATTTTTAAATATAGATAAGCATAGTATTAAGATACAGTTTATATAAATGGCAATGCAAAATGGCTCTGTGTGGATTTTAAAGACTGGATCGCTCTAATCAGTCATGCAGGGAAGCGGCTGAGGCAGTATGTTAAGAAACAAACAATTCATCCTTTGACTGTTAATAGAAACAAACAAATGGCAGCTCATAGTGAAGTGGTTGTCATTGGAACAATAATAAATTTGCCAAGTGCACAACAAATAAACACGGTAGTGATTTAGTAAATTATGTACAGGTACTGAACATTATTTTATTTGATTACAAGTCTAAAATATTATATGGGTCATAACCTAGATACTCTGAATGCCACAGTCAATACTCAGCTGCAGTATCATTGTCTGTTTTCTCTTAAAGAACCACTGCGGTCAAGCCTTCTATTGTGACAGTACAGACAGTACAGACTCGCTCAAATGCTTGTCGACATGTATTGTAAGTAACAAAGTTTTTATGTAAAATTGTTTTTGTAAATTCAGCTGCCAATGTAAAAAAATATTGTGAACTGTATTTTTTTGTAACATACATCACTGTTTTTCTTTTTTGTATTGTACTGTATATAAAAAGCACTTTATTTTAATTTTTCAAATAAAGATGAAATGGCTACTTTTTTATTTGGATGGCTTATGATTCTCAAGTACTACAGATGACCATTTTCACTCAGCATGCTGTAGAAACTGCTTGCTAATTTAAACTCATAAATATAAAACTGGTTAATACAAAACACTGCTACTGCATGTACCTAATCTGGGATACCTACAATTTTTGTAACACACATTTTTATTTTCTATTATTAATGTGTATAAATTAAGCTATAATTTTGTATATAATCTACTGTGACTGGTG
>OMKZ01022341.1:9005-24859 GCA_900302535.1 Neoniphon sammara | reverse complement strand
TGACTGGTGCGCTGCAAAATATCCCTGTAGTCAGAGGCATGCCAGTGGGGGGAAAAGGGGGACTGACTACCAAGGGCCCAAAGGTGGAGGGAAGACCTGAAACTGAAATAGTTATTTTGGACTACAGTTTTGTTTTCTGTAAAGTAGATTAATTTCCTAATCTGGATATTTAGCAAAATAAATCAGATTATAAAATGACTTGTGGGTCTATAAAATAAGAATGGGACTTTAGACCATGCTTGTTCCCCCTTTTCCATAAATGGACTTGACTGGAGTTTACAAACAAAAATGAACATAAAAACTGTCTTCTTCTAATCTAATCTCTAATTCTAATTGTATTCTCTTCCCATCAAGTGATGCTCCAGTCATACATGAACATGTGATGACTGGAAGGTTGGGAGGAGCCCTGCTTGAAGAGCAGCCACAATTGTCTGCTACTCAGGTAGCCCTGAGTGGTTAATTGAATCAGACCAGGGTGAGGTTTTTGAAAGGTTGAATACATAACCTAGGGGATTCCCAGAAACCTTTTTCCTTTTTTGTTTTTTCCACAGAATACATGATTTATTGATAGCTGCTGAAGTGTATTGAAGAAATTTAGCAATTTTGCCTAAAATATATCAAATTATTTTTGCATAAAGCAGCAACAAGCAATAATTCATGAAGGGAATTCATTAGATTGATAAGCTGCTGTACACACTGGCTGCATTATTTCCAGCATCAATGAATATGGCCACATGTGACTTTTTTAAGATAAACAAGAAAAAACATGCAGTGGTGGGGGGCCCAAAAGTTGGCTTTTGCATGGGGCTCAGAAACTCGTGGAACGCCCCTGCCTGTAGTTGGAGTGAATATCTGAACAGCAAGCCTGAAGGTTAAGTCAACACATAATTCATTCCAGTGGGTGGAGTGTCAGCAGTGTTTGCTGACAACGGAACCTCACCTGAATAACAGTTAGAGCAGTTTTTAACACTAATTAAATAACTCTGATATTGATTAATAGAGATGATGACTCTTAAAAATGTTTTTCTAGACTGCTTCCAAATGTGCAACACAAACACTGAACTGGTAGTCTAATGGAAAACCTGACAAGGATATCGTCCTGGGTGGAGTCGAAAACACATAACAAACCCGGCGGAACAATGACGAGTGTCTCCGATAAAGTTCAGTCATACCTCACACCTTAAAAGCAAATAGAGTGAAGCACCTGAATAACTTAGCTTTCCCAAAACGAACTGAGCATTACAGCTGGTTAGAGGTCTACCATTCACATCGATTTGTTGAGATCGAATTCGAGATTACGCCAAATAATTAAAAAACGAACACAGGAATTACTGATAAATGCAAGAAAATGTACAGTGGGTCTAATGATGCGGATGATACACGCCTACTGTGATCTCTGGACCAATCAGTAGCTCGTCGTTTTTGCCCGTTGAGACTTTAATTGAAACCGTAATGGAGACTTTTATGACTGATGGCTGATAAGCTGCTAACGCGCATGACCACAGAGCTGTTGGAGACATCTGTTCCTGAGAGCGGCTCGGTTATATTTTAAGTGATTCAACAACTTTTACGTGTTTTGTGTGTGTGTGTGTTATTACTTTATCTTAAATACATGACAATGGACAGGCACAACCTTCAAAGGTTATTTTCGGCGTGTGACGTAAACAAGTCTGGTACAATTGAGTACGAGGACTTCACCGCTGTCTGCCGCGAGCTCAGCGTACCTGAGAGTGAGATAAAAACTTTGTTCAGCAAGTTCGACGCGGACAAAGACGGATACATCGATTACAACAAATTTTCATCGAGGTTTCAAGAGGTTTTCGAGACTTTAGATTTGGCTTCCTTCGGAGGAGGTTCTGCTCAGGCTCCAGGCGGTCCGTGGGACGACTTTCTGGGCAGGATAGATGGTGCAGGTGCTCTCTCCCAAAGGTAAGTCACATCCGGCTAGCTGTCTGTGTCTGGCACTTCTATTTTTAGGTTAAGTCAGCGTTAGCTCTGCTTCTGGGGACTCATATACTGTGGTGTTAGTAGGTGTTGTAACCAGGAATCATTAAATTATAATTAGTGGTAATATTATTGTTATTTATTCAGTCCAAAAATTAAGGCATATGGATTTCCCCCTTAATCTGGGACATTTAAAGTTCGTGTTCAGAATACAATGCTACCAAGCGAAACCTTATGTACTATGCATGGGTGCCATAGAGTCAATGAGGCTACATCTGACTGTGTGTGTACATTGTGAGTAATTATCCCAGGGGTATTTCAGAAAGCAGGAATAGCAAGTTAGACACATAATTTTAACAAAACATGACATATCTCTTCAAATTTTGTTTTATTATTATTACCAATCATGAGCATGTATGATTGCATCATAATCCTAAAAACCAAATACTCAAAGTTTTGTTAACAGATTCAAATCACTATCAGCACAACCACCACCACACACCCACACAGTTATCTCACTGACTTTCTAATCCTGTTTTTATGAAATTGCCTACCGCCCTGGTGACAGTTGCTTTTATGTGAGAAACTTATACAATCCATTTGAATGGCCCTCCCAGCTCCTAATCTCTAAAACCCATTCCTTCAGGCTCTTGCCCTCCTGCTGGCCACTTGCACAACATGGCAGCAGGGGGCAGGTCTGAGGGAAAGCAAGACCAATATTTGAGCAGGTCTTAACAGGACCTTAGTAGGCCTAATAATTAATAATACTATAAATTTCACAGAATAATAAATAATTACAGGTGAGTTAAAATCCATAAATTCTGTTCGATTACTTGGACTCATTTTGGTTCAGTTGTTCAGCCATGCTGTGTTGTGCACAGCAAATGACAGTTATCACAGTGTAAGAAGTCCTCAAGTCTACATCATTGTTGAATCACTCACTTGGGCCTGGAAGGCTCAAACTCCCAATGTTCATTTGGGTTTTCAGAGTAAAGGAAGGGCACTTAGAAAGCAGTGGGGATTCACTGCTGTTCCCTTAAGGGAAGTCAAAGTTAAAAAGACTAATGGAACAAGGGGCTAGTTGAAAAGTGGGGACACTCTGAGCTTTGAGTTACCCTACATGTAGTGCTGTGAGGTCAGGTAAACATAAATCAACATGTTAGCCTTCATCCTCACTGGATGTTCTTAAATCTTTCATACAGACTTTAAAGTTTCTCTCTCTACATGACATACTATAAGATCATTTAATAAAAGTGGATCATTTCAGTATGAGAAGGTTATAATGTAACATGAATGTTAACACTGCAGGCTGTAGCTCTGGCATTGTGTTTCTTGATTAAAGTCACTCATCCAATGTCTGTCTGCTCTGCTCTGAAAGTAGCCAATACAAACAGCTTTCTTTTGAGTGTCCATATTGGTCCCACCTCAGTCACATGAATTAGGAAATTCCATGTGGCAACTTAAGTTCTCAATTGTCATGAACATTGTATAATAATCTGGACGCATTACAGCCATTTGAACTTAAGTTCAAATAGCTGTACAACAGACTGTAAAACCCAAAATGCTTTGTGGAGCAGTTAGATAACTTACTGTACGCTTTTTCATACTGTTCATTGTTTCACACTGTTCATTTCTGTTAATAGCCAGTCTTTCATTTATTTCTACTCTCACAGCCTTAGGGAGCAGTTGGCTGATTTGTACCAGGTTATCCAATCTTCTGCAAACATTGTCCTGTTGCAGCAGTATGAGGACGTCATCCACTCTTTCATAAATCAAAGCATGGACTACAAACTAGAAAGTGAACAGCTGGAGACCAGTTTGAAGCGGTATGTACAAGTGCCTGCATTTTTGAAGCAGTAAAGCCTATGGGGCAGCATCAGTATTCGATCTGCTTATCCTGGGAAAAGGAAAAACAAAACAGTGATTATGGGCTCATGGGATGTGCTTTTAATCAGTATCAATCACTTAGTATAGTGTTAAACAAGCTGAAGGGGGTGAGATTGTGCCACCAGACCACTGAATTGCATTTATGACTTCTGAGTGAAACTGAATGTTGGCATTTGAATTCTTTCTTTCTTTCTTTCTTTATTTATTTTATTCGAATTTGTATTTACTTGTCTGGAATTCAGTTTTTCAATGTTCGATTTTCAGTTAATGTGTAATTCATAAACTATTTGTGAGTGTTCTTGTTATAATTACTATCATTAGATTGGCAACAAACAGAAGACCTCATAATCTACAAACTCTGGTACTACTACTGCACCTCTTGGGACATACTGCTTCAGTCAGCATTTAGTGGACCCTTCCAGTGCAATGTAATAAGCTACCTTCATGCCTGCAAGCTAGTCAGTATGCTAACTAGTGAACAGTTAGCGTCAACAAAAGTCAGCCCATGCTTACAACTTTTACTGGAAACTCAAAATTTCCAGACCCCCGCTGGCAGAGGGAAGGCCTAGAAACTTGAATGTCAATTACTGACTTACTGATCATGTCACAGCTAACCTACTGGAGCCTCCTAGTGATGACAGCTAAATATGGCTAAACTAGAACAGCCCTGGCCAATTTTAGAAGAATAATCTTGTTGTTGTGAATATTCAAGATCTAAAATATTAGCAATATTTACAAATGACCAAAATAGCCAAGGATTGGACTGGGAGGACTGAATATCATATATGAGGCTTTTATGAACTTGGTCATTTAGGCTAAATACTGAACATTGCTGTGATATTACTCCTCCTCAGTTGGGTTGCAAATGGCAATACTGGGCTATTTGACTACATAGGCCTACAAAATGAAAGACTAACTTAAGATTTTTCGTAGAGGCTACTTTATAACTGATGTTAAGGTAGAAGAACAGGAACTGTACTGTAAGTACTGTGAATTGTTATATAAAGGATATTGTAAATGGAAAATTTTAACAATTTCCTTGAAGTCTTTGAAGAAGTCTTTGTACAGCACCTTGAATAGGCAAATTAAATTTTATGCCTTCGCATGAAAGGGGTTTGCACCTAAGCTCTTCTTTTGTTTTGGTTCAGAAATATTGAGGCATGAGAAAGGTGACATGCCTTATTCAAGGAAGTAGGAAGACTTAAAGGTGTTGCCCTGCCTGTTTTTTTTTTTCATCCTTCTACAACCAGGAAATTATCTGCATTTATATTTCTATTGCTAAAATAAAAGGACCCTTGAAATCTTGACTGAAAACTACCACTAAAAATAGAGCTTAAGCGAGACTCATCTGTCTGTTTTGAGAAATTTCTTTTACGAAGATGTATAGTAAACCTTGTGTACCTCTGGAATCTGCTTTTCAGGGACCCTCCCTTCCTTGGCTCTGGTTGGTCCAGTTGCTGTTATCTGATAAGCAAAATGCTTACAGCTGCAGTGTGTGAAGTCATTCAGTCAAGTTGATCTGACATACTGCTAATAGGTTTTTTTGTAATTATAAGTCATTAGAGCAAATATAGTTGAATATAGATTCTTGTTTTTATATCTACTTCTACTGAGGTTGTAGGGCAACGTATATTCATCTCTATGATTTTTGTTGGAGTACTTTCTTTGCTTCACAGCGCAGAGACTCACGACACACATACCTCTGTGTTCAAACAGAGCCGAGGAGCTGAACAATAGTCAGCTGGCAGAGCTGGAAGACGATATGCAGCAACAACTTGCCAGAGTAGAAGAGAGGGTGAGAAACGAGGTGAGTGTGACACAAAGCAGTGTTCATAGTGGACTACTGGTTACATGATTTAGCGTTCAAATAGATTGTGTAATAGAAAAAAATGAGATGAGCTGTGTGTTGGGTTGCATTCAAAGAAGCATGAGCTGTGGGGAAATAGCTTAAATAAATGGATTTATTTTGAATTTCATAGCGAGGTGAAGAGCTCTTCACCCTGCAGCATTCTTCGTTACTGCCTCTCCTTGTGAGCTACCTGCACATTTGTGACACAGAATACAGCAGCAGGTTACATGTCTCACAAAGGGCCTCTGTAAAGTCAGATGAAAGCCCCTCTTCAATGCCTGAGCAAGCAATAACTGCTTGGGTTTCATGTTTGCAGGAGCATAAGAAAATGGAGGGAATCATGGCCACCATGCAGAGGAAGCATGAGAACGAGGCTGCAGACCTGCAGTTAATTGTGGACAGGCTGGTAAAGGTAGGTATAAAGTGCCAATGTGCAAGCTGTTTTTTTCCCTAGTTTTTTTCCATCACAAAATGATTGTGTGGAGATGACATATTGTTTTGTCACAACATGAAAAAGAGTGAAAAGAGAGCCACTGTACCTGAAATAGTGATAAATCAAGGCACTCTTGTATGAAGAGTTAATGCATTTCATGGGTGGAGAAAAAAAACAGCTTTCTTTCCCAACTTTTTCACATTTTTTTAGATGACCTGTAAATGAACACCTTGTTTACGACCCTGCCTGCTCACATAGCCTTCCAGATTTGCCTTTTCTCAAAACAGTTAGTTGTATTGGCTTATCAGCAGCATGTAAAGTGTTTGAATAACAAAGTGCTCATGAAAATATTTATACTCAAGAGCCAAGAGGAATCTGAACTCAACCACTCAAAGGAGGAATTTGTCAGGCTGAACCGACAAATCAGTGATCTTACACAGGTATGAAAAATTGGAAATAATTATTATACTACAGTTGGTTAATTCTGCTTCACAACAAATCATGCAGACGCTGTACAGAGTTGTTCCAGTTATTCTGTGCCTCTCGTCAGGAAAACGAGCAGCTGCGGAGCTCTCTGCTGAAAGCCCAGACAGACATCTCCCTTCTGCATTCAGAGCTAGACAAGCTGAAGAACATGTATGCAGATCAGAAAAATCAACATGAAAGGTGAGGTACTGCTCTGCTCACATCCTGTCCGATTTACATAGTAAACCCAAGGCATTATAGAAGGCATGTGGTTTGTCTTTCGTTACAGAGAGAGTGAAGACTTAAAGAGGATGGTGATTGAGTACCAGTCTTACGCCAATCAGATTCAAATTCTTCAGTAAGTTTTTCATAGTTAATGCTATTGTTTTCTAATATGAGATGTAGTGTTTTACTACATTTCAGTCATGCGTGCATTGAGGATCTTTTGCAAACACACTTAATGTGTATATACCGCTTGTTTCCCAGTATACCTCGGTCAGATAATATTCTGTTGCTCTTGATCTTGTATTAAAGTCAAAGCTGCGACTCCCACAGTGTTGAGAACGGTAGATTTCTTTTACAAAATTGGAATGGGAATTTTGAATTAAATTTTTTGCTTGATTTAGCTTATGTTACATATTTTATTAGTCTACCCAAGAGTTGAGCTTTTTTTATACATTCTCAGTCAGTTCTATAGAGTATTGCAGTGTGTTGTGATACATACCCAAGCATTATGATATGTATGATATTGTGAGGTCCTTGCCAATACACAGCCCTATTTTGAAAGGGTTTAATCAGTTTTGTACAATTTCCTAAATGCGACAGTTGAGCGTGTAATAGTTCAATTGAAGTTAAAACACGGAAGTCAATAAAATTCCACATAACAGATAGATGTCAATCCTGTTTTGTGTACCACACCCCTACTGTATAAAATTAAACAAGCTTAGCATCTGATTTTTTTTTCTCTTATTTCCTTATGCGCACTGTCAGGGAAATGAACAAAAAACTGTATGACAGTAATGACGGGCTGCGCTCTGCATTAGCCAGTGAAGCTGTTGCGGCTAAAAGGAGGGTAAGTCTCTTGTCTGCAGGTGACATGCTTCCTCATACATATTGGCTCTGCATCAAATGAATGCAGACAAATTGTTTTCATTTGTTCAAGTCTGAAAACAGTTTCCTCCATGACATTCAGCACCCTCAGCTCTGTGTTTTATCTGCCCAACAGCTGTCTCCCCAAAATGAAATCCCAGCCAGAAGGATGAAGCCCTTTCGACAAAGCACGCCCAGCAACAGCAGGTATACCAAATCTTTCCACTCCCCTCTGAATCTGTGAGTTGATATTGCTGAGTTAAATTGTCACAGCTGAAGTCAATGCGTGTGTCTCTGTGTTTTGGTGCAGTTCAGAGCAGGATTCCAGCAAGTCAGATTACTCCCATGTGGCCAGTTGGGCCAATAAGTACCTGGACAGTGGAGTTACCCTGCCGATGGACACAGCGCAGAGCTCAGGCAGCGATTATGACAGCGATGACAGTATAAACTCGGTGGAAACTGTGCATCACAGTTACTCATATGCCCCGTCTGATGTTGAGGTTAGCACTACACAGACTCAAGAATAAAACCTCTTAATCTTAATATGCTATTAAGGCATGGAGAGGTGAAATGGTAAGTATCCTGTCTGCTACATTTCAGGTGTGGGACGTCAAATCTGATGCTACTGTGTCAGTCGCTCCCAGCAGAGCCAGTTCATTTGCATCGTCAATACGAAGGCGTTTGTCTGCTTTTTCGACAAAGGTGAAAATCTTTTTTAATGCATGACTCCTTTTCATAATTAATGCCACAATCTAAAAGAAATTCCACTTGAAGTTGAGTAAGCTGGTGTTATTTCTTTGTCCCTTGGTACAAAGCCATCGGAAACAGACGTAGTAGAAAATGAAGAGCCTGCTCCAATGTACCGCCTGGTTTTAGCTGGAGATGCAGGAGCTGGAAAGTCCAGCTTCCTGCTGAGGCTGACACTCAACGACTTCAGAGGAGACATTCAGACAACACTGGGTGAGTGCTAAATATCACATTCAACAAACAAAAAACAAATGAAATCTTTTGGGAGTTTGTTATCCAATATATGATCTAAAAACACCTGATATTTGATTCTCAGGGGTTGATTTTCAAATCAAGAAAATGCTGGTGGATGGAGAAAAAACTAGCCTCCAGATATGGGATACAGCTGGGCAAGAGAGGTATTGAATTGATTTTTATCATTTTCATCAAGGAAGTAAGAGCAGAGACAGGAGGGAACTGAGATGTTTCACTCACTGACTGCTGGTGTCGTGTGGCCACAAAAAAAAAAAAAAAGCACCAAAACGTAATTGGGTTGAACATTTTTTTCCTTCTACCAATAAGAGTACATTAGGCTTCTTTGCTTGAGCAACATATTTGTAATATGTATGATCCTGGCAACATTGCAGAGTTTTTAATTCAAACTTTCATTCTGTAGATTTTCTTTTTAAAAAGAGGTCTTTAAGTTGTAATGTTGTCTACCTATTCGTGTAGGTTCCGCAGTATTGCCAGGTCCTATTTCCGCAAAGCTCATGGAGTCCTACTGCTCTATGATGTTACTTCAGAAAGCAGCTTCCTCAATGTCAGAGCGTGGGTGGATCAGATTCAGGTAATTAATGGTGCATGCACAACGCTACCAAAACAACAACAACAAAACAGGAATGTAACATTTTCATTGTTTATACAGGACTCAGCAGAGGAACAAATCCCAATGTGTGTTATCGGAAACAAGGTGGACCTTCGAGAAACGTGTCCAGAGGGAAGCTGTGTGAGCACTGTGCATGGGGAGAAGTTGGCCAAGGTGTTTGTCTTTATCTTAATCTGACTAAAAACATGTTTATGAAACCTCCCTGCCTCCCACTGGGGTCTAAATAAATTTGAGGGCCATTAAATTAACACCAGTCCTTTGCTTGCAGGCATATGGTGCTCTGTTCTGCGAAACAAGTGCTAAAGAGGGAACCAACGTCGTCGAAGCTGTGCTGCATCTAGCAAGGTAGGAGACCCACAACAAAACTGGAGTATTTCAGCATTCTGTTCTTCACCATCAGTTTTCCTCACCATTTTCCTCACCATTTTTCCACAGAGAAGTAAAGAAAAATGGAAAGCTGAGGCGACAGTCAGACTCTCAGGTCAGATTGAGTCCAACCAATCCAAAGAAGACTCTAAACAGCTGCTGTGGACTTTAGGCATTGATGCCAGTAGATATTACTCTCTGGGATGAAGCAGTGAAGAACACCAGCTGGTTTTATTTAGTGATGAAGAACTTGTTTTCTGTTGCAGTACACTGTATATCAAGACCATTTCCTTATGTGTATGTTTTTACCTTTTAAAATGTTTAACTCTCAAATGTGCTCAATATCCTCTGGTAAATGTTTTAAGATTATCTGATTAAAATGAAGGTTTCTGTTATTGAAAAATCAAAATGTACAAATATCCAATGCACATAATACAAACAGTATAATCATGCTGACAGGTATATTCTTTTAAATTTTGTATTTATATAGCACTAAATGTAATTTTATGAAGTAAACCATTTCTACACATTGGTGCCTTGGTTTTGATTTAAATTATATGATTTCTTCCATCATAAAAATTTGAGCATTGATCTTGTTGAAATGTATTTGTTTTATAAGCTCTGCATCAAACTTTATTTTTTGTCTGTACAAATGGAGACCAGAGTGCTGTGGCAAATATGTAGATTGATTTCTGCAAAAAATATTTTTAAAAAAGACACGTAGAGTTTACCCTTTTTATTAAGCATTAATGTAAGCAATATGACACTGCAGTTCTGACACAGTATATGACAGCATATCTTATGAACATCAGATAAATATTTTGTAGCAGTTTTGGATTCTTTTTTTTTTCCATTGTGTATGTAGGCATACATACAGTGAAATACCTGGTAGAGAAAAAACGCATGTGTAATGGATTATTTATCATTAGTCTTGCTTTCTTATGTAGGGATCATAAGGATTTTGTAACATTGAAAATGTTTACTGAGATGAGTTTGACTACAGTTTTTTTTTTTTTATTTCACATTCAGTTTTTTTTTTATTTGATAATCTGTATTACAAGAATGTCTATAAGTCATTTTTTAGAAAAGAAAGAAAATGCATTTCACAATTAAAATTCCTGAACCTCAGAAATGTGCGACTGTACAAAATGTCTGTCTCATGGGACAGCATGAATCTCTGCTTGTTCTGTGAATGCATACAATGCTGTACTATCCTCATTTTCTCATGACCATATGATAAATACAGCCCTTCAGTGAAGCTCTATTATTCTACACTGTTACACTCACACAAATGCAATTTATGGATCAACACTGCTGTAGCTTTTGGCCAGTTTTCAGTGCATACCTCATCTCATGTCTTCACAATAGAAAATTCTTTTGAAGTGAATTCATGAAGCAGACTGGGGAAGACATTTCACCTCAGTCTTGCAGATGATTTTTCCAGTGCTTTCTGCAGATGTCAGTTTCTTGCAGTCAGAATGACTGACGTCACTAAGCTGCCCAAGGCCACCACCAGAGCTCCAAGTAGAAACTTCCAAGAAATTCCCTGAAACACCAAATGATATGGGCAAAATGTAGTCAGTTTTCTTTTTCCTGATTGAAATGCATTTACATATTAGTGAGATTTTGGTTAAGTCTTACAGATGGCTTCTTTTTAGAAGGAATCAGAAACGGTGCAACATTCTCTCCAAGCACATTGGCAGGTTTAGATTTCCATTTCTGGGCATCGTTTCCTCCTGATTGCCTTTTGACGAGTTTAGACAGCTCAACGTGGATTGCCTGCGGAAAAGAGGAAAACATCTTTAGATACCTGTGAACAGAGGACACTTGTCAAAAGATCTAAGAGCGCAAAGGAATAATAGGACTGCCTCTTGATGTTGTAGTACTGAAATAATCCAGCAGGAGGGAGTAGAGGTCTGAAATAGAGACAGAGTAGTCCACAATGGTTGATAGCCAATGTTTGATTTAAAATAAATAAATGAACTTTTAAAACATTTAAAATAAGCCCACATAACTTTAATAAATTTTCCTTTAACTTTTTTCAAACAAATTTCATCTTATGCTCAAACTCCCTTACAAAAGTAGCATCACAATGTCTAGTTTTTCATAAGATTATTTATCAGAAGTAATTTATTTGCTGCATCAACACAGTTGCATGCAATATATTGTTCTTGCATAGTTCAGTATTTCAACTTAAGTATTTTTCCATCATCAGTGACATACTGTACTACAATACTTTCTCACAGGGCAGCTAAGTAAGGTTTCTCCAAAGTATTTTATCCGCCATTGAGACAAGGGTGTAATTACCAAGGCAGCAGATATTTTAGTTTTGTCTAGACCAGACTTGACACATGCATGGCCGTGGCAGTGTGCTCTATAGGTCGGGTCAAGTGTAATACAGGCAACAGAGGGTGCTGAAAACAGGGGATGTCATGCCAAGTGTATTCATCAGAAAGGACAAAAGGGAAAATACTGTACTAATTCAAATCCAGGCAACAATGGGTTTAATCAGGTTTGCAGTGAATAGCATCTGGTGGTCATAGACTGAGATTACTGATGTCTGTTTCTGATGTGATGAGCAGTTCTCCGGAGGGACAGTCTTATTTCTGACCTAGTCGTCTTTACTCCCAGCCAGCCATTTCTACCGATAGCGACAACAGTTAGTCAATGTCTTCATTAGCTTAGCACAGGATTTCCCAGATATGAGCTTTTTGGGAGGATCTGGCACACTGCACTATCTGCACAAGCAAGACAGAACAGGCCCTCAAAGGAGCAACAGAAATAATTCACCAGGATCACAGGCATCTCCAGTTTCTAAGGTTAATGTGTCTGAACAGTTTGATTTCACTTCTCTAGACTTATCTACTGAGCACGAGGTTTATTTTTGTAATGGAGTCAGAGGTGGTCCCCAAGAATAATTCCCATAATTTTCTAGGCTGTATTTTTCAGTTGTAACAGTTGTAAAACCCTACCAAAGGCATTATTTTTTCACAATCAGATTAAGACATTTCAAATGAAGTTTAAACAGTAGGATAATACGTCTTTGAGAATATATGTGAAATGACTATTGGAGTGACAGCAAGAAATTATTCGCTCACCGCTGATTTGGACTGACTGGTAAAAACAATGGCTCTACCTACTAAAGTAGACAACCTTTACACTATGTGTGAGGCAGAGATGAAATTCACAGGCAGATTCGGAGGAGACGTACTGAGGAGATAGACACGATCACCCACACAGTCTCACCTTGGTTGCAGGCTCCAGTTTCAAGGCCTTTTTTAGCACCTCCATCGCCTCTTTATACTCACCCTTGTCTGACAGGAGCTGAAAAGGAGAGTACCATCAGCATGAGCAATGCTGGAAGACTCATAAATCACAACCCATAGAGAAGAAATAGCAATAATGATAGAGGCTACTTTTCTCGAACATGATTAAATCTAGTCGCGTACTAAACAAATTCCTTCCCAGAGACTCTCCAAGAAAAAAGTAATTTACTTCATATTAAAGATAAAAGGGGGTGGTATGGTTGAGTTGCAATGATTGTGCATTGCAATTATGGATGGACTGATATATCTATAGACTATCAGTATCAGCCAATATGAGCTTTAAAAAGCAGAATTTGTTTATTTTTACTGAGATAGATAGAGAGAGAGAGAGGGGTTTATTTTATAATGCTTATCCCTATTGCCATTGATAGGCACAATCTTTTAAGGTGGGCTAAGTTTTAGACTTAACACCTTTATTTATTTATTTATTGCCACAGCACAGTATTTTACTTGATTTGACTTTGCACTTTATTTTGCACTGCACTTATGTTGCATTTAACATTGGGCCTGGGTATTTTTCTACCACTAGTAGACAGTAGGAGTGTTATATGGTTAATTTTATGTTGTTACTCCACTTCATTTGATCCTATCTGATCTTTTTCCATTTAATTTTTGAACATTACATTTCTTTTTACATTGTTTTTTGTGTCCTTGATATTATAATTGTTTCTAATGTTTCTTGTTGTCGATGTTGTTATGTAACCTAATGTGTTTTAATGCCTGCTGCAAACCAGATTTCCTTCAGGATAGCAATAAAGTTGAAGTTGGATATCCATATGACTATCAAAGAAACATATTAATGCATCCCACATTAGTAATGACTGAAGTGATGCACCCTCACCTTCCCTGTCCTGAACAGCGCCTTGACGTTGTTTGGCTCGAGGAACAGCACATCCCTGCTGGTGTGCAGCGCGTCGTCATACTGCTCCAGTTTGAGCTGAGCAGTGGCCAAGTTGTTCAGACACTTCACCCGGTAGTCCTGCACCTCCTCCTCCTCCGCCACCACTCCAGCACTGTCACCATCTACGAGGAAACCAGCGTCTTTGTCATGGACATTTCATGTGATCATCAGCTTCTCTACTGGTGACACAGGTTTATTACAGACACAAAACAGCTGAGAAGAGCGTTACCAGGCTATTTGAGGGAGCAGTGTGAGCTTGTTTTCTTGTTTCTAAAAATCTTCTAATACCAAAGTGTTGAATTTGATGTTCCTCTGACTGGAGCAGTGTGTGTGCAGTGTTACAGTCAGCACCAAATGTGAGACGTGATACTTTAAAATCATCGAGGAATCGTTGTTTGCATGAGGGAGAACACAGCTGGAAAATAGCTATTGAAGACCTTGTGGGACATAACAGAAGACTGTAACACCTTCAAGGAGGAAGTCCCTTTGGATGTCATTATAAACAGAGTGCATCTGCTGTTTTCTATTCATCTATGTACTGTATAAACGTCCCTTATGAAATATCAGCACGTTTCCATTGCTGAAATCTCAACAGTCAGACCCAGTCTCTTCACCGAACCATGGTGACCGAAATAATGGGCAACTGGGACTGCAAACTAATTTTATACATGACCCAAAGCATGATGAGGTGTTAACTGCTAAAATATCTTAGTGATCGCACCTGTGTGGGAGTACTTGCTTTTATTATACTTAATATCTCACATTTATTCAAGTGTTCCCTTCATTTTGGCAGTGACCTGTATTTCAAAATTAATGTAAAAAAAAACTCCGAAGCAATGAAATAATTTCTAATCTTTGAGTAGTTGTGCATGATTACTACTTGTGCCGATAGAGTGCATTATGGTCTCAAGAGCTTAGAATAAAGGTTATATACTGCATATTGTATGTGTATAATAAGTCCTATGGGGCTAAAATGCAGGATTCACATGATGTTGTCTTTGCTGAATTTATCTTCTGGTTGTCTCCTCAACCACTAAATATATGATATTAATGCCAATTCTGCTCTCTTCAGTGCCACAGTGAATTCAACCATCGGTCCGTCTTCATTGATACATTATGAGGCAGTCCATGCTCCTCTCTTCACTTGCCCAGTCAAATTTCCCTCTTGGGTCCACCCTGCCTCTTCAATGATTAAACTGATTAAGGAGGTAGAAATAACATGAACGATGATTAGGTCTGATTATTAAGGAAAAACATTTTTTATGGCACTCATGTCAGATAGATGTGGCTCTGCATCATGACAGCATAATTAGTCCAGAGACAGGCTAGAGGAGATCACACAGCTGTTATGTCATTCTGAGCTGAAAATGTGCAAATGTTTTCCCTGAGATGTGCATGTAAAACATGTCTGTGGGGTGAGAATGAGAAAGACAGGGAATAAAAGATAAACTGGGACTGCTTATGTTTTGCGTGCATGTGAGTCTGTGCACTTTTGCCTGTGTTGTATGTGGGAGAGTGTTTTATGTTTTTCACTTTTACTTTAAAGTGACAGCAAGCTAAAATATGTCATTTTCTATTAAAATGTTTTTATTGTCATTGGATGTAGAAAACATGAAACTGCAAGAATCTGAGGTTGTCTATGCAGAGAGAAGCCTATCAGGTGATTTACTCCTGAGTAAAACAATCAGTTTTGTTGGGGATTAAAAGCTTCTTTCACGTGTAAGAGTGGAGCGATCCAATCAGAACACACTTCAGTTTTTATCCCTCCCGCCCCCTTGTGATTGACTCTTCAGCTGCAACTGTTATTCTATAACAGGTGTAAAACAAAAGGTAGTAACAGTAACTGTTAGCTCATTAGCATGGCAGGCTAATTTTAAGCTGCTCTGTGATATAAATCCATCATTTTACCAAGGATTATTTTACCAATCTAATGTTATAGCAGAAGAGATGGGGGCGAACAAAGCGCTTCAATCTGATATGGA